>OX457027.1:12385605-12574355 GCA_949752745.1 Protula sp. h YS-2021 | reverse complement strand
AGGCGATTAAGCAAAAGAAATGCGAAGACTGAGTTTGTAAATGGTTGCTAAAATCAAAACATTCTTTGCGCAGATCCTGTGATGCAAGGCTAATCACAGCAGAGGGCTACTCACTGCAGAAGGCTACTCACTGCAGGAGGCTACTCACAGCAGAGGGCTACTCACTGCAGAAGGCTACTCACTGCAGAAGGCTACTCACAGCAGGAGGCTAATCACTGCAGAAGGCTACTCACAGCAGGAGGCTACTCACAGCAGGAGGCCAGTCAAAGACTCCATGCTCCAAATGATGATTGACATTTGTTGACACCTTTGTTTTTGTTCTCGTGACTTTCGTGCCATTTGCCTCCTGTTTGTTTTTTTTTCTTTCAAGGCAAACTATAATCTCGTGTCTTGTTCCATTCTTTGCCCCTATCACCCCCCTCCGCTCCTCGCCCCCCCCCCCACCCGCCTCCACCCTACGTTCTCAATGACTGGAGACCGCCACATACGTCAAGCAACCATGCCCAATCAAATATTGTTGTTTTTTAAACAAGTATTTAGACACCCCGTCACCACATTCTCTGGCCGCAAACAGGCATTTTTTTTGTTTGGTTTTATTACAGAAAAAATGGACCAGAGTTCATTTTGATTTTGTTTTTTGTTTTTGTTGCAAAATCCATGGACAAAGCACAAAAAACATGCTATGATCGGTGGAATCAGGCCTTGCTTTGGCTCCATTTCGTGAAGACTATCAGCGTCGCTGTAACTTCAGCATATACCTCAAAGCAAAGCTCGTTATTTAATTTTAAGAAAGATTAATTAATCATAGATGGTGGTGTTGTGAGGACAAAGATAATTTTATTAAACCCGATTTATCACTTCGAAATGCGGAGAGAGGTCTGCAGTTGTTTAAATACCTTTCAGAAGCAACGTCATGCTTTTTACAAGCAAAATTGTGATCAAAACATTGCAAAAAAGACACTAATTGCGACGTTACACTACCTGAGCCGGAAGCCATCAATCACTGTTACTACGTGGACATTTTTGTAATTAACTCCCTCTGCTCTCAGTAAAAAAAGAGAAATGGCCTTCCGAGCATTGGTCAGCGGGCGGGGAAATTCATTGCAAAAGGTCGTCTACCTCAATCTATAAAATGCCATCTCTACACGCATACCACGGAAGTGCGCGTATCCTCAGCTAATCGTCAAAGTACAGTTAATTTACCATTGGCCTTCCTTATAACGTCCGGTATTCTGACTCCTTCCACAGATCTCCTTGAACCAAGCAAACAGTTATTCCACAGAGTTTCGTGGTTGGAACGACTATAAATAAGGAATAAAATAGCGATTGACCAATTAAATTTCTTGCTACAACAAAGATGGTTCACATTGACCCGGCTGCTGCACACACGTACTAAAATTCAAAGCGTTTACCCCTAAATTGATACTTATGAAATAATACTGTTATCCGCAGTCGTTACACAGTATTAAAACAATCCAACTTTGATGAACTTTGCTATATTTTATTAGTGTTAACTTGAACTATATATATAACAACGCCAGAACACTTATTTACTAAAACCTTAACGATGCGCTCCTTTCCTGACTTGCACGTCACTCTGGTTCCGCGTCCCGAGTCCAACTCCTGACTGAGCGTTTTCATGCTCTATTTAAACCCTTTGGCATTAACTCTTTTTCGAGTCATTCTAACAAAGGTTAACAATACAAAATAACAGTGAATACGCTTAATGTTACTCATTTACAAGAATAGAGAACATTTACCACACAAAACCTTCAATTGGTATTCATTGCATTTTACAAAGCCCGTGGCGGGTGTTTCGACACTTTGTTGACATTACTCATGCTGAGGCAAACTCTTAATGAATTGTTTTGCATAAATTCATAAATACCAAAATACACTATGCAATTGCTCAATGGGTAATTTGCGAACGAGCATTGTTACTTATGTTAAAGAGTCATGGCTGCCATAGGTGCTAACGGACAAAAGCACAATCAGATAGCTTACCAAATGGCTAATTACAGACAAACATTATTTTAGGCGCTCGTTATAATAGAAATATAACATTAATGGTTTTTGTCGAAAATCACGCGTTTTAGTCTTATGACATCACCCCCCTCTTTAAAAAAGTAAACGTCCCAGTTTACAAAGAGGAACGACGGATGACATGACGGAGGATATAGTTAAACACCTGTACCATGACACACATTCATTGACTTTGCTTTAATACTCTAGAAAACATCAAAACAGAAAAAATACTTCTAAGCTACAATACACAAAACAGTATAAATATCGGGTTATGCTGATAATAGAAACATGAATGTGTAAAAGAAAAAAAAATGGTTAAGTTCAAAGGATCGGCTTCCAACATGCTAACTCGCTTCATTAAGGTTTCACGTTCGCACGGCGATGTCAAGAGGATGTGTGTGGCGCCGTGGGTTTCTGTTTGCTGTTGCAGCATGAGCTTGCGAGGTAACAGTTGGTTGCTTCCCCCGAGTACCACCTTCTGTTTCGTTACCCTCAAAAGTAACATGTCTGGAACAACTCATCTCAAGCATTAGTTTACATTATATTATAAAGATTTACATATGGTTAAAACAATGATTTATTTACTTAACTTAGATACAGTTTGGCTTATACATTAATATACATTTTATCTTCTGATATGACGTTACAGTTCAAGACAGTGCGAATGAAAAAATAGGTAACCTTCTGTTCTCGAGAATTGATTTTACATTTTAAACGTATTGCCACGTATTATGAATTCACGTTGATGCATATCGATCGCGTAAAACCCCATGCGATTATGTTTGAACAACATCTTCGCGACGTATTCCCCCCTAAGTAATTGATAGAGTTTATTGTTCCAAAGACGACTAACGGTTATGTGTTTTGGTAAGCTGTAAGTCCTGTTGACGGAGTACAATTCATCGTTGGCCCATGTAAAAGCCAGACCCATGTAGCCACATCGACGCCTTACCCGAATCCTCGATGGCGGTAATAACACATCAGTCCTAATTTGGCTTGGGCAACCAGGAATAGTGACCAATGGTACATAGGAGGACGTGTTTCCATCCGAGAATTCGAGTAGAACAGCTGTTACATTATCATGGATTTGTTTCATTCGAGCATAGTTCCATACCAGCCTAACAATTTTCGCAAGCAACATTCCAACGACAATAGAAAATGACAAATATATTGATTACTTGTGGTTTAAATTCAACGGTGTTGTTGCCATGTAGCACATATGCAAATCCCATGCGAGCACCCAATTTTCGGATTCATTTTCTATTAAATCAAGATCTGACATGTGTCTTAAGAAACGTTGAAGAAATTCAAATGTTACTTCTAACTGATCACGAATCGTGCTACCTAACTGATCAAGTTGCTGCTCTAACATAAGGATAAGATTATGGTTGTTTTGCGTAGCTAACATAGCGTTACCAATACGTTCGTTAGTTGTATTTATAAACGAACTTAGATCATTACTCAGTCTAGTTATTTCGTTGGTCGATAAATCAACCGTTTTCTCTATAACATCCACATGAGTCGCCATCTTCTCTGCATCTTCCTGGCCTACTATACCAAACAAACTAGAGGCAACTCGACCAACCCAAGGGAACCAGGCGTCCCTTTTCTGTTTTCCATCCATGGAAACCGGAATCACGTCCGTTTGAGATTCACCCGACGCGATTAAAAACCACACCATAATTATGCTGCACCACTGTTTTTCCCCAAGTGAGCCGTGCAGTCATCAGTATTATGAGTAACGTCCACATCTGCAAACAACAATGAACCGGGGGAATCAAGCGAATGAATGTCAATCTATCTAACCACCGATTTCTCGTCACCGGTTAACGAGAAATGGAACAACAAGAACCGACCACTTAAGGTAAGCAACTGATGCTTTGCATGTGCTGATGCCGAACCAATGAAGGTAAGCAGTCAACACATAGTTGAGAGAAAGACACATTTCCAAGCACCTGAAGACTCCCTCTGGCTAAAAGCAGTTTGAGAGGACATACCACAAGACCGAATTTTAACTCCTGCTGACGGTAAATAATAATCTACCTAAGGATAATTTTACCTTTTACAACACATTGGACTGGTAAGAAACCATTTACTAAAAGCACAAAAAATTCTAACTTCGTTTAGTTCGTGTTTTTCGCTTACCAGTTTCATGGTAAGCTTTAATTAAGGCATCGTTAATGTGATGCTGCGGCTCCCAGGTGGAGTCGTTATCGCCATAGCCTAGCCATTTGATCCTATAAAATTTTTCATCTTTAACTGTTTTGTGTCCTGTTATTTTTTCGACATAAAATATCTTTTCAGCCATGTGTGAGCCTTCCGAATTCGACGAGTCAGTGGGTGCACCATCTGCTGCCACAGCACTATCCACTACATTGGAGTGCTGCTCAAAGCTGTCCTCCGGAAGATCGGTCTCTGAGAGCTCCTGGTTTTCATCGATTTGTCTGACTTGCATTTGAGGACGTGCGTTCTGACTATAATAATGCTTCAGACGATTTGCATGTATTGATTTGGGAACTGAACGATTATCTCTTGTTCTAACCTTAAACGTAACGTCAGTTACTTTGCCAACGATTTGGAATGGTCCGTGCCATAAATGAGCTAACTTTTTTGTTAACCCTTTTCTTGTATTTGGAGTATACACCCAAACTAGATCACCAATTTGAAAGGACGGATTTTTAGCTGTTCCGTCGTAATATTCTTTGTACGAATTTTGAGCCTTTTCCATATTTGATTTGGCCGTGTCATGAAGAACCTCTAGTTTGACAATTGTTTTTGCGAGATGCTCGTCGATAGACTTTGTAAAATGCTTTGGTTTAATCAGTTTGGTATCGATGGGAAGCCGTGGGTTCCTCCCATATAGCAGCATAAATGGTGAATGTAAAGTGCCCTGAGTTGCGGGAGAAATCCTGTATGCAAAAAGAACTGATGGAATAAATGTATCCCAATCTGTTTGGTTTGAGTTTGTGTACATCGATAATGCTGTTGTAAGCGTGCGATTGAATCGTTCAACTACTCCATCGCACTGTGGGTGATAACCACTAGTGTTTGATTTAGTAATGCCCATAAACCTACAAGTTTCGCTCACAACTTTAGACAGGAAATTGGCACCTCTGTCGCTTAACAATGATAGTGGGCAAGAATGCCTGCAAATAATTTCGTCGTAAAGCAGCTTACCTATTGTTTCAGCATCTGCCTTTTTAACCGCAAAAGCTTCCGGCCATCTTGTTAAGTAGTCCGAAAACACGACTATATACTTATTCCCAGAGTTAGTAACTGGCAGTGGTCCTAAGACATCGACTGCAACCCTATGGAATGGTCCTGTGACAGGTATTGGAACTAATGGGGCCCTAGCTTTTACTTTTGGATTCTTTTTCATTGCGCACGCCGAGCAAGACTTTACCCACCTTTCTACATCCTGAAACATACCTCTCCAAAAATATCTTTCCTTCATTGTCTGGTATGTTTTGTCAATGTCGAAGTGACCACCTGTTTGACTATCATGGCAGGCGGTGAGAATTTCCGCACGAAGCGATTTAGGGATTACTATGTGGTGTACGATATTGTATTGCCCTGATCTGTCTACCTTGATCCTTCCAATGTGTTCAAGTTCATCGAACTCATTTATGGTGTAATCTTGGGCAGCTAACATGATTTGCCTAGCTTTCTTATTATTACTTGGTAGTGTATCTTCTATCAGGTACTCGATCATATCCCTAAGCTCGCTATCTTCACGTTGCTTTACAGCTAAATCTGTCAGAGGCACAAGGTCTCGAGTCGAAATGCTACAGACCGTACAGCCGTACTTGAGACGAGACAGAGCGTCTGCATTACCATGGACAATACCTGCCCGATGTAAGATTTTCATGTCGTATGCCTGAAGAGTGAGGGCCCATTTAGCTAACCGGCTTTTAGGGTCCTTTATGTTCATCAGCCACTTAAGAGCTGCATGATCCGTGATAACAGTAAACGGGTTTGAATGCATGTAAGGCTCAAACTTTTTAATGCCTTCAACTACTGCAAGACATTCCCTTTCGGTTGTAGAATAATTCCGCTCGGCTGGAGTGAGGTCCCTTCCTGCGAAGGCTATGGGTCGTTCCCTACCATCGACTACTTGGCTAAGTACCATACCTATTCCTTCAAGTGACGCGTCTGTTTGCAATATGAATTCCTTTGAGAAGTCAGGCAATGCTAGAATGAGGTCGGATGTTAGAACATGCTTTAAGTTTTCAAAGGCTTTTTGACAGTCTGAATCCCAAGTAAAAGGTACAGCTTTGCGAGTGAGTCGCACCAGAGGCGATGCCTTTTTTGCAAAGTCTTTCACAAACCTTCGGTAATAATTACATAAGCCTAGGAATGCCCTAACATCTTTCAGCTTCTTTGGTGCGGGGTACTCCATTATTATTTTTACCTTGGCTGGGTTGGGCTTTATGCCTTCCGCCGACACCACGTGACCAAGAAAGTCTACCTGCTTGCGTGCAAAATTACACTTTTTAGATTTGAGTGTAAGTCCTGCGGCTCGCAGCCTTTTAAACACTGCTTCTAGGTGCTCTAGGTGTTGCTCAAAGTTGCTAGAAAACACGACAATATCGTCGAGATAAATCAGCAAAAATTTGAATTGGAGGTCACCTAGAATAGTATTCATCAGACGTTGAAATAACGCCGGAGCGTTGGAGGCACCAAATGGCATAGTATTGTATTCATAGAGTCCCGAATGTGTTATAAAGGCAGTTTTCTCACGACTTTCTGGGTCCATTTCTACCTGTAGGTACCCAGACATCAAGTCCAAGGTTGAGAGGTACTTCGCCTTGCCCTGACCTAGAGCATCAAGGGTATCGTCGATACGCGGGAGAGGGTACAAATCTTTCTTTGTGACTGCATTGACCTTGCGAAGATCAATACACATACGTTGGGTACCGTCAGATTTTGAGACTAGAATAACTGGAGAAGCCCAAGGTGAACTGCTTTTACGAATGATGCCCTGATCAAGCATTTTGGCAACCTGATTGTCAATTTCCTGCCTGTTTTTTGGCGAGACACGATATGGTCGTTGTCGGATTGGTCTACTGTTACCTGTGTCGATTTCATGCTTTAGCTTACCTGTTCTACCTATCTCCTCGATAGAATTAGCGAAAACATCCCTGTACTTGATTAACAAACCTTCAAGGCTTTTCTTTTGTTCGTTTGAAAGGTCAGATTGACTCAGATCAACATCGGGTTTGTCTTTGGGCACTGGCTGTTCAGACCCTGGTGTAAACGATAAGAATTTGTCATCTTCGTGCTCTTTTGCCAAAACTGCTATTGAAGGGTTTGGCTCTAATTGAGTAAGTCTCCCCAAAACACTGCCCTTAAACAAGGTTACTGGCTGTTTGTTCAAATTTAGAAAAATCATTGGAATCGCTTTGTCGGATGTCGAAACCAATGCCTTAGCCCCCAAGATATTTTTCCGTAGACTAATGTTTGTGTTTGGTTCCACTATCCCTATGTCACTTTTGTTCGTTAATTCCTTTTCCGAACCGTATATATCCGTCTGAATAATTGTCTGAGCAAGGGGTGGCAACTCAACCGTGTTTCTATTAATTATTGACAGACTGGGAAAAAAGAAATCAGCGTCACACATTTTAACTTTGTCATTTTTAACAAGAAATGTACCATTTTGAAAGCTTACCACAGCTTGATTTATGTTCATAAAATCAATTCCAATGATGAGTTCATAAGAAATGTTTCTAAGAACATAAAATGGGTGGTTGAATTCTGTTTTTCCGATCTTCACTGGGATCCATGCGAGACCTTCTAAGTCTAGCATGGAGCCCCCTACGCCTCTGACTTGGAGTTTGGTGTTAGTCTCCAACTTGATGTTACCGTTATGATTTAGGCGTTCAAAAACATCCGCATTTATTACTGAAACGTCTGCCCCTGTATCGATTACACTACGTACCGTATGACCTAAAATACTAACGTGAACTCGGGACGCGGAACCAGAGTGACGTGCAAGTCAGGAAAGGAGCGCATCGTTAAGGCTTTAGTAAATAAGTGTTCTGGCGTGGTTATATATATAATTCAAGTTAGCACTAATAAAATATAGCAAAGTTCATCAAAGTTGGATTGTTTTAATACTGTGTAACGACTGCGGATAACAGTATTATTTCACCATTCATGTTATATTTCTATTATAACGAGCGCCTAAAATAATGTTTGTCTGTAATTAGCCATTTGGGTAAGCTATCTGATTGTGCTTTTGTCCGTTAGCACCTATGGCAGCCATGACTCTTTAACATAAGTAACAATGCTCGTTCGCAAATTACCCATTGAGCAATTGCATAGTGTATTTTGGTATTTATGAATTTATGCAAAACAATTCATTAAGAGTTTGCCTCAGCATGAGTAATGTCAACAAAGTATGCGAACGTGTCGAAACACCCGCCACGGGCTTTGTAAAATGCAATGAATACCAATTGAAGGTTTTGTGTGGTAAATGTTCTCTATTCTTGTAAATGAGTAACATTATTAAAAAAAAGCTAGAAACATTAATTTGAAATCATAAACTAATCTCTTTCCCACCATTTTGCACGTGCGTTTACAACCAAATTCCGATATTCCGATAGCTCTATCTTTTCAATATCTTTTCAAATACGCTTCCTGTTCATGGGCAACCAGAAAATAATTTATTTGTGATCCGGTTCAGATCAGATGATCCAATGATACATTGAACATTTCCACCTTTAAAACTCATTCAAACATCGACAGGCTGACGACTTTTGGGTGATCAGATTGACGATATTCAAGCCCGACGACTTTTGGGTGATCATTGGCCGTATTCACGAACATGTAAGTTTACTTACTCAGATATTAACCAACGGGAATCTAAGTTTACTCTTTCATTTTTGCACTTAGATTGACTCTAAGTTTTAATTCAACTTTCTTGAATACGGCCACAGATTGACGACGCCCAAGCCGACGAATTTTGGGTGATCAGATTGACGACGCCCAAGCCCGACGACTTTTGTGACGTCAGAAACTTGTCACTGTCAAATAAAGGCGATAACGTAATGATTTTTACACGTTTTTTTCTTATTATTGCAGCAAATATAGCTCTAAGAAATCTGAAAATTAAATATAGTAAATAAAATAGAATGCCGATGTTCAAATGTAGTGATAGGATTCAATCATATGCAAGCTTATTGTTTATTTATGTCGTGACTGATCCGGACTTTTCAGATACATCTTCTACTCCTGGAAAGATAAAAGGTAATTTGAAGACCTTTTGAGCTTTGAAGACCTTTTGAGCTTTGAAGACCTTTTGAGCTTTGAAGACCTATCTGCTTTCTCTAGATTGTTCAAACAAACCGACTTGAAATAACACACCAAAAGTGTGCAAAAAATAATTTGACCAAATCCGATATTTTATCAGGTTATATACAATTCCACCTGCACTGAAGAAGGCATTTGAAAGCACAAGTAATCATATGTAACATGTAAACAAAATTTAGTGTGGTTTTATATGCAATATCAAAATAACAATTTTGTCAAAACGAAACATTCTGAAAACCCTCTCGGTGTCTGTACAAAATTTATAGTGATGCTGTATCAAAGTCTTTATTTTCGATCCTTTAAAAAATACCGTCTGAAATTTGATGGAAGTGAACATAACAAAGGCGTGCATCAGCACATTATGATAAGTCATCTACATGCCCAATATCGCAGGAAACGGATTATCGTTGAAGGAAAGAAGCAGCAAGCGATGGATAGCCAAATCTTTACTTCTTCTCTAGGACCTTAATAACCGGCTAGGGACTAAAGAAAGACCTTTTCTGTCGAAAATGCCAAAACTTTCCCACTAATTCCATACAATATATATGGGACAAAAAAGTTTACATTGAAGGGAGAGGTTTATTTGTAGGTAAATGTAGTTGTGAGTGCCATCCCAATCGCCTTTTTCATAAATTGCCTTCAAAATCGGGATGAAAAAAATGAAACAACAGTAGTGGGAAAATACGGGTTTGAGCACTGGTGTGCTCAAACCCGTACGGGTTTGAGCACACGTGTGCTCAAACCCGTATTTTCAGGTGTTTTGAAACCCGTACGGGTTTGAGCACAGGTGTGTTGAAACCCGTACGGGTTTGAGCACACCTGTTTTCAAACCCGCGCGGGTATGAGCACAGTTTCCGGAAGTGAATGTAAATTATTTCGTCAAAGCAGTGAGAGACGAAATGGCGCATGATTTCGTCATGTACTTTCGTCATCCCATCTAGGCACGTGTACTTTTAACCTTGATCTCATTTCGTCAAAGACACTTTCGTCATTTCATCCAGGCACGTGTACATTTGACCTTGACCTGATTTTGTCAAGGACACTATAACCTTGACCTCATTCAAGGACAGTGCATGTCAAAGACACTTTAACCTTGGCCTCATTCAAGGACACTGTTTTCATCCCCCCCTCTATTTACGGGTCTCCACCTGAAATAACTAAAAATAATAAACAACTAAAAAAAATAAATAAACAAATAAAAATAAAATAAAAAACAAGTAAAATAAAGAAATAAAAAGCAATAAAACATGAAAAATAAATAAACAAGTAAAAAAATAACAAAATACAAGAAAAAGTAAATAAATGAATGAAAAATACTTCCGGAAACTGTGCTCATACTCCCATTTTCAGGTGTTTTCAAACCCGCGCGGGTTTGAGCATAGGTGTGTTCAAACCCGCGCGGGTATGCGCACAGTTTCCCGGAAGTGGTAAAAAACCGCGCGCGATGTGAATGAAGAGTGAAGTATCTGAAATAAAAAAGAATAAGCAAATAAAAAATAAAAAAATAAACAAATGAAAGAAAATTATATATATATAAATATATATAAAAATAAACAAAATAAAGAAGTACAAAAAATAAAGAAGTCAGAAAAACCCACCCAGCTGGTATGTGTTTTCAAACCCCCAGGGGTATGAAAACCGTTTCCGGAAGTGGTATAAAAACACTTTCGTCAAACCCTCATGAGGTTTGACGAAACAGTTTCGTCAGACCCCCAGCGACGAAACAGTTTCGTCGAACCCCAGTGAAAGTCAAGGACACTGTAGAGTAACCTTGACCTTATTTCGTCAAGGACACTTTCGTCAAGGTACACGTGTACTTTTGACCTTGATCTAATTTCGTCAAGGACACTATAACCTTGACCTAATTTCGTCAAGGACACTTTCGTCAAAGTACGCATGTACTTTCGTCACCCCATCCGAGCACGTTCCAACGTGCATTATTTCGTCATACCATCAAGGCACGTTCGTCAAATCACACATGTACATACGTGTTCCCCTTCGGACGTCATTGACCTCATTGATGACGTCACGGATGACGTCATCTACTAAATATTTCAATCGAACATAACTTTATAACTACTCAGTCAATTTCAACCATTTTTTCATCATAGTATTCAGGAAGACTTGAAGTGTTTATGTATGACGCCACTGATGGCGTCACTGATGACGTCATCAATGAAATCATATACTCAAAATTTTAAATGTGTATATTTTGAAAACTACTCGGTTAATTTCAACCATCTTTTCATCATAGTATTCAGGAAGACCTCAAAGGTTTACGGATGATGTCACTAATACGTCATAAATGACGTCATATACTCAAAATTTTAAACGTGTATATCTTTGAAACTATTCTGCCAATTTCAGCCATCTTTTCACCATAGTATTGAGGAAGACTTGAAATTTTTATTGATGACGTCATTGATGACGTCACGTATGACGTCATTTACTAAATATTTCAATCAAACATAACTTTATAACTACTCGGTCTATTTCAACCATCTTTTCACCATAGTATTCAGGAAGACTTGAAGCGTTTATGGATGACGTCATTTACTAAAAATTTCAAACACACATATCTTTAAAACTACTCGGTCAATTCCAACCGTCTTTTTACCATAGTATTTAGGAAAACTTTAAACTTTTATTGGGAACGTCACTGATGACGTCATGACGACGTCATATACTCAAAATTTCAAACGCACATATCTTTAAAACTACTCGGTCAGTTTCAACCATCTTTTCACCATAGTATTGAGAACAACTTTAAATTTTATTGATGACGTCATGAATGACGTTATTTACCTAAAAATTTTAATTGAACATAACTTTCAAACTATTGAACCGATTTTAACCATCTTTTCAACAAAGTGTTTAGGAGGACTTTATATTTTATTGATCACGTCATTGATGACGTAACGGATAACGTTATTTACCTAAAGGTTTTAATCCAATATAACTTTAAAACTACTGGACCGATTTCAACCATTTTTTCATCAATCTGTTCAGCTGGACTTTGTCTTTAATAAAGCATAAAGTGAACGTTGAACATGTGAAGAACGTTGAAACTGCGTTTACACATAAAAAAGCAAGACATATATTGAAAAGTTTTATTAATACATTTAAATATACAGCGCTTAATCAATAAACTTTTACATCATTTGTTGATTTTCAAAGTCTTTATTATAAAGTTTAGTCAAATAAGTCTATTTTTCTTCATCTGTTTCACTCCTTTGCACCTCACTGTCCTCATCCACATCACTTTCTTCGTCGCTGCTTTCATTATTCTCCACCTGATCTAGAAGCTCTTCAAAGAATGCATCGTTTCTTCTTATAGCCGCCTTTAATGCATTTGAATACTCGTAATGTTTTTCATCAACAAAGTGATTAAAGTCTTCTAAAATGGTTTGATAATGTTTGCTTTGTTCTAGACGTTGAGTATATTTGAATAGTCTCATAAACAGTTGTTTTAGGCAGTGCTTATAAATGGGTCGGAAGTCATCACTTGCTCTTTCACGGGCACCTTCAACCCCTTGTTCTTCATATTCTGAAACCTTTTCTTGAAATTTGTCATCATAGTCATCATATCCTTCTTGGACCATATCATACCAAACAGAGTCTATTTCTGACTCACTGTCAGAACTGCTGTCATCGTTGTCCTCGCTACAATGGTTCATATGTTTGAACAAAGCTTCTTGGCTGTTGTATAATGCACCGCATTCTATACAAGCATGTGCATTATTTTCACCCATGTCAACTCTTAGACTTTCAATAGAAGACTCATCTAACGTTTCCGTGATAGGTGCTTTTATAGGGTTTTCCATCTCTTCCTCCCATTCGCCTTCTGCACGCTCGCTTCCATTCACTTCTGAAGTGTGTACATGCTTTAAGTGTCTTTTAAGGCTTTGTGGCCAATGGTAAGATTTCGAACAAATGTTACATTTATACATCCTTTCGGTTCCACATCCAGTTCTCAAATGATGAAAAAGTCTTTGAGTGTCGATATATATATATATATGACAACAACAACGGTAACAGCAACTGTGTTGTTGTTGTGTTGTTGTTGCGTTGTTGTTGTTGTTGCGTTGTTGTTGTGTTGTTGTTGTTGTTGCGTTGTTGTTGTTGTGTTGTTGTTGTTGTTGTTGTTGTTGTTTAGTTGTTGTGTTGCGTTGTTATTGTTGCGTTGTTGTTGCCTTGTTGTTGTTGTTGTTAAAAAGACGTGCAAAGCGCGCAAATGCTCCTTCTTCTACACAGACTTTTCAGTTATCACTGATTACGAATCACTGTGCAAAGTTCTGAATTCACTTCAACTCGTCCATTGTTGAATCGAACAAGTTCTGATACATTCGTCGTCAATGGAACATCATCATCATGATGTAAAATGATTCTAGCAGCTACAACTAGCATGAGGTCAGCTGCCCAAATTGTATTCGCGTTGATAAATGCTGAATCAATGTCGTAAGTTAATGGTAAATGCAGTTCTTCACATTCACGCAGAAACGAGTGGATGAAACGAATAACAACCATTTTACTTTGAAAGTTCTTTTATTACACTTTCTATAACTCATGTTTCTATAACAAGCATATTACTTTAAATGTTCTTTTATTAGACTGTCTATTTCCCTACTACTCTTCCGTAGTTGCTTCCACTCAGCTGGTGTAAGCAGTATACCTCGTTTGCTAGCATAAGTACGTCCATCTTTTGTGGTAATATAGTCGCGGATATTTACATAGAGTTTTTGCTTGTATCGACACACTTTCACACCTTTTCCATTCCCAATTGGGATGAGAACTTTTAAGTTTTGTTGTTGTGGTGTAGCACTTTCTTGCGTGAAGGCTGGTTCACCACTCACTTTCACACCTTGTGCAGTTGGGATAAGAACGGATTGTTTTAAGTGTTGTAGTATATTGTTTACACTTTCTTGTCTAGTAGCTGGTTCCTCACTAACTTTTATTTCTCCTGAATTCATGTTGACGTTCACTCCTCAGCGGTTCGTTTTAAAATGATGAGGAGTGACTGTGTTGTACCCTTTTATTGTGTAGAAGTGTCCACTGGCGCATGCGTAACTAAACACATTTCTGCTACTAAAAAACGAATGTCTGGTAGCCAATCATAATCAGCCTTTTGTAATGCTAGTCCTAACATAAATTGTTCATGTGGTACACCAAGGCTGTTACACTTTTGTGTAAATTCCACCAACACTTGATGAATCGGTAAGTTAAGCCGTGCTTTTTTCCAGTATGTATTAAAGTATATAAACACAGAATCAAGTTTTTCATTCAAAGAAAAATGAGGTGTTAAAACAAAAGACTTTTCTCGCTGTAAACTAATGTACATCCAATGAGCATAACGTTTTTTAAATTCAAATTCCATTATGCGATACGATTCCATGTGGTTCTACCTTAAGTTCACCACACACCTTACAGAAATTGTCTGGTTCACAGTCTTTACAATTGTATTTATGACAATGACACTTGTCTCCAAAGAACTCAGATCCACCACAGTACTCACAAATGTAAGCAAGTTGGTTGTACGCGTGTTTGTTACAATTTCTCACTTCTCTCAGATCCTCTTTCTTCAGCTCGCTTTCTTTCATACGTTGATGAAAAAGCTGTATTTTCAATGTTTCATGACATTTTCCTTTCAACAGCTCTGCAACTTTTGGTATAATATCTAAAAATGTATTCCATTCCTCATCATTTAGGTTGATGTAGTTGTTGTACACTTTACTGTTCACTTCTCGAATGCAGTGAAAACTGACATATCTCTTTTCAGCAAACTTAATGACTGTAATATGTTTATCGTCAGAAAGTTTGAGTTCATATCCTTCATCTCGCATGTGGTAACTATTGACTCTTATTTTATCCCACATAAGAGTTGAGAGAACAATCCATCTTGACCCACGTAAAAGACGTGCAAAGCTTCCATATGCTCCTTCTTCTACACAGACTTGTAAGTTATGACTGATTTCAAATGATGTGTTCATGGTTGCGTTCATGGTTGTGACTGTTGAGTAATACTAGAGTTCATTCCTTTTATATGTCATATACCATATGACGTCATAAAAGCGTTAACCAATTATATTATGAGTTGCTTGAAGACGTTATTGAATTTTTTAACCAATCAGAGTTGCTTGAAGACGTTACAGAATTTTTAACCAATCATATTTGATTCCTCACCCCAATAGGCTATGAACCACTTTCTAACGAGTTCTTTTACTTCAGGCAACCATTCATGTTCTGTTTTTTGCATAGCTTCCTGTATATTAAACCGTTGGTAAGGAAGATTCAATTCTTCACATTCATCCTTAAATCCATTGAAAAGAATATATGAAGAAACTATAACATGTGCACTTGACCATTTTTTGTTAATGTCTTCCCACCATAGTGCTGGATTTTCTACTCGAATGCGTGAAAACATCCATGTAGCGTACCAATCCTTAAATATTTTTTCCATAGCTCTGTCTTCTTCCATGTTTTTTTTTTTTTTTGACTTCACTCTGCAGAGTTCACTCCCTTTTATACCCAACTGGTTGCTGAGTCAAGCTTTTCAAAATTCTTGCAAACGTTTGAATTCACTTCAACTCGTCCATGGTTGAATCGAACAAGGTCTGATACATTCGTCGTCAATGGAACATCATCATCATAAAGTAAAATGATTCTTGCAGCTACAACTAGCATGAGCTCAACTGCCCAAATTGTATTCACGTTGATAAATGCTGAATCAATGTCATAAGTTGATATGATAAATGTTAAATCAATGTTATAAGTTGATAGTTTATGTAGATGTTCACAGTCACGTAGAAACGAGTCGATGAAATCACTTGGAATAGTCTTTCCGACAGCTTCCCAATGCAGATGTAAATTTTTCACTTGCTGCATCCAATCCCATTCAAAAGTAGGAAGCTTTGAAAACACATAGTTAGTATAATTCACTTTGAAGACGTCGTCCATAGTCATACATCTGTCAAGAAGTAATGCTGACATTGTGAAGTCTTTTCTCGTCACACAATGTATTACTAGTTGACTAGTTGACATGTTTCACTCATGCTTTTATACTACTTCCATGTAGCAATCCGTGCAGTCAGCCCCCCATGCTACAGAAGGTGTGCTCAAACCCGTACGGGTTTCAACACACCTGTGCTCAAACCCGTACGGGTTTCAAAACACCTGAAAATACGGGTTTGAGCACACGTGTGCTCAAACCCGTATTTTCAGGTGTTTTGAAACCCGTACGGGTTTGAGCACAGGTGTGTTGAAACCCGTACGGGTTTGAGCACACCTTCTGTAGCATGGGGGGCTGACTGCACGGATTGCTACATGGAAGTAGTATAAAAGCATGAGTGAAACATGTCAACTAGTCAACTAGTAATACATTGTGTGACGAGAAAAGACTTCACAATGTCAGCATTACTTCTTGACAGATGTATGACTATGGACGACGTCTTCAAAGTGAATTATACTAACTATGTGTTTTCAAAGCTTCCTACTTTTGAATGGGATTGGATGCAGCAAGTGAAAAATTTACATCTGCATTGGGAAGCTGTCGGAAAGACTATTCCAAGTGATTTCATCGACTCGTTTCTACGTGACTGTGAACATCTACATAAACTATCAACTTATAACATTGATTTAACATTTATCATATCAACTTATGACATTGATTCAGCATTTATCAACGTGAATACAATTTGGGCAGTTGAGCTCATGCTAGTTGTAGCTGCAAGAATCATTTTACTTTATGATGATGATGTTCCATTGACGACGAATGTATCAGACCTTGTTCGATTCAACCATGGACGAGTTGAAGTGAATTCAAACGTTTGCAAGAATTTTGAAAAGCTTGACTCAGCAACCAGTTGGGTATAAAAGGGAGTGAACTCTGCAGAGTGAAGTCAAAAAAAAAAAAAAACATGGAAGAAGACAGAGCTATGGAAAAAATATTTAAGGATTGGTACGCTACATGGATGTTTTCACGCATTCGAGTAGAAAATCCAGCACTATGGTGGGAAGACATTAACAAAAAATGGTCAAGTGCACATGTTATAGTTTCTTCATATATTCTTTTCAATGGATTTAAGGATGAATGTGAAGAATTGAATCTTCCTTACCAACGGTTTAATATACAGGAAGCTATGCAAAAAACAGAACATGAATGGTTGCCTGAAGTAAAAGAACTCGTTAGAAAGTGGTTCATAGCCTATTGGGGTGAGGAATCAAATATGATTGGTTAAAAATTCTGTAACGTCTTCAAGCAACTCTGATTGGTTAAAAAATTCAATAACGTCTTCAAGCAACTCATAATATAATTGGTTAACGCTTTTATGACGTCATATGGTATATGACATATAAAAGGAATGAACTCTAGTATTACTCAACAGTCACAACCATGAACGCAACCATGAACACATCATTTGAAATCAGTCATAACTTACAAGTCTGTGTAGAAGAAGGAGCATATGGAAGCTTTGCACGTCTTTTACGTGGGTCAAGATGGATTGTTCTCTCAACTCTTATGTGGGATAAAATAAGAGTCAATAGTTACCACATGCGAGATGAAGGATATGAACTCAAACTTTCTGACGATAAACATATTACAGTCATTAAGTTTGCTGAAAAGAGATATGTCAGTTTTCACTGCATTCGAGAAGTGAACAGTAAAGTGTACAACAACTACATCAACCTAAATGATGAGGAATGGAATACATTTTTAGATATTATACCAAAAGTTGCAGAGCTGTTGAAAGGAAAATGTCATGAAACATTGAAAATACAGCTTTTTCATCAACGTATGAAAGAAAGCGAGCTGAAGAAAGAGGATCTGAGAGAAGTGAGAAATTGTAACAAACACGCGTACAACCAACTTGCTTACATTTGTGAGTACTGTGGTGGATCTGAGTTCTTTGGAGACAAGTGTCATTGTCATAAATACAATTGTAAAGACTGTGAACCAGACAATTTCTGTAAGGTGTGTGGTGAACTTAAGGTAGAACCACATGGAATCGTATCGCATAATGGAATTTGAATTTAAAAAACGTTATGCTCATTGGATGTACATTAGTTTACAGCGAGAAAAGTCTTTTGTTTTAACACCTCATTTTTCTTTGAATGAAAAACTTGATTCTGTGTTTATATACTTTAATACATACTGGAAAAAAGCACGGCTTAACTTACCGATTCATCAAGTGTTGGTGGAATTTACACAAAAGTGTAACAGCCTTGGTGTACCACATGAACAATTTATGTTAGGACTAGCATTACAAAAGGCTGATTATGATTGGCTACCAGACATTCGTTTTTTAGTAGCAGAAATGTGTTTAGTTACGCATGCGCCAGTGGACACTTCTACACAATAAAAGGGTACAACACAGTCACTCCTCATCATTTTAAAACGAACCGCTGAGGAGTGAACGTCAACATGAATTCAGGAGAAATAAAAGTTAGTGAGGAACCAGCTACTAGACAAGAAAGTGTAAACAATATACTACAACACTTAAAACAATCCGTTCTTATCCCAACTGCACAAGGTGTGAAAGTGAGTGGTGAACCAGCCTTCACGCAAGAAAGTGCTACACCACAACAACAAAACTTAAAAGTTCTCATCCCAATTGGGAATGGAAAAGGTGTGAAAGTGTGTCGATACAAGCAAAAACTCTATGTAAATATCCGCGACTATATTACCACAAAAGATGGACGTACTTATGCTAGCAAACGAGGTATACTGCTTACACCAGCTGAGTGGAAGCAACTACGGAAGAGTAGTAGGGAAATAGACAGTCTAATAAAAGAACATTTAAAGTAATATGCTTGTTATAGAAACATGAGTTATAGAAAGTGTAATAAAAGAACTTTCAAAGTAAAATGGTTGTTATTCGTTTCATCCACTCGTTTCTGCGTGAATGTGAAGAACTGCATTTACCATTAACTTACGACATTGATTCAGCATTTATCAACGCGAATACAATTTGGGCAGCTGACCTCATGCTAGTTGTAGCTGCTAGAATCATTTTACATCATGATGATGATGTTCCATTGACGACGAATGTATCAGAACTTGTTCGATTCAACAATGGACGAGTTGAAGTGAATTCAGAACTTTGCACAGTGATTCGTAATCAGTGATAACTGAAAAGTCTGTGTAGAAGAAGGAGCATTTGCGCGCTTTGCACGTCTTTTTAACAACAACAACAACAAGGCAACAACAACGCAACAATAACAACGCAACACAACAACTAAACAACAACAACAACAACAACAACAACACAACAACAACAACGCAACAACAACAACAACAACACAACAACAACGCAACAACAACAACAACGCAACAACAACACAACAACAACACAGTTGCTGTTACCGTTGTTGTTGTCATATATATATATATATCGACACTCAAAGACTTTTTCATCATTTGAGAACTGGATGTGGAACCGAAAGGATGTATAAATGTAACATTTGTTCGAAATCTTACCATTGGCCACAAAGCCTTAAAAGACACTTAAAGCATGTACACACTTCAGAAGTGAATGGAAGCGAGCGTGCAGAAGGCGAATGGGAGGAAGAGATGGAAAACCCTATAAAAGCACCTATCACGGAAACGTTAGATGAGTCTTCTATTGAAAGTCTAAGAGTTGACATGGGTGAAAATAATGCACATGCTTGTATAGAATGCGGTGCATTATACAACAGCCAAGAAGCTTTGTTCAAACATATGAACCATTGTAGCGAGGACAACGATGACAGCAGTTCTGACAGTGTGTCAGAAATAGACTCTGTTTGGTATGATATGGTCCAAGAAGGATATGATGACTATGATGACAAATTTCAAGAAAAGGTTTCAGAATATGAAGAACAAGGGGTTGAAGGTGCCCGTGAAAGAGCAAGTGATGACTTCCGACCCATTTATAAGCACTGCCTAAAACAACTGTTTATGAGACTATTCAAATATACTCAACGTCTAGAACAAAGCAAACATTATCAAACCATTTTAGAAGACTTTAATCACTTTGTTGATGAAAAACATTACGAGTATTCAAATGCATTAAAGGCGGCTATAAGAAGAAACGATGCATTCTTTGAAGAGCTTCTAGATCAGGTGGAGAATAATGAAAGCAGCGACGAAGAAAGTGATGTGGATGAGGACAGTGAGGTGCAAAGGAGTGAAACAGATGAAGAAAAATAGACTTATTTGACTAAACTTTATAATAAAGACTTTGAAAATCAACAAATGATGTAAAAGTTTATTGATTAAGCGCTGTATATTTAAATGTATTAATAAAACTTTTCAATATATGTCTTGCTTTTTTATGTGTAAACGCAGTTTCAACGTTCTTCACATGTTCAACGTTCACTTTATGCTTTATTAAAGACAAAGTCCAGCTGAACAGATTGATGAAAAAATGGTTGAAATCGGTCCAGTAGTTTTAAAGTTATATTGGATTAAAACCTTTAGGTAAATAACGTTATCCGTTACGTCATCAATGACGTGATCAATAAAATATAAAGTCCTCCTAAACACTTTGTTGAAAAGATGGTTAAAATCGGTCCAATAGTTTGAAAGTTATGTTCAATTAAAATTTTTAGGTAAATAACGTCATTCATGACGTCATCAATAAAATTTAAAGTTGTTCTCAATACTATGGTGAAAAGATGGTTGAAACTGACCGAGTAGTTTTAAAGATATGTGCGTTTGAAATTTTGAGTATATGACGTCGTCATGACGTCATCAGTGACGTTCCCAATAAAAGTTTAAAGTTTTCCTAAATACTATGGTAAAAAGACGGTTGGAATTGACCGAGTAGTTTTAAAGATATGTGTGTTTGAAATTTTTAGTAAATGACGTCATCCATAAACGCTTCAAGTCTTCCTGAATACTATGGTGAAAAGATGGTTGAAATAGACCGAGTAGTTATAAAGTTATGTTTGATTGAAATATTTAGTAAATGACGTCATACGTGACGTCATCAATGACGTCATCAATAAAAATTTCAAGTCTTCCTCAATACTATGGTGAAAAGATGGCTGAAATTGGCAGAATAGTTTCAAAGATATACACGTTTAAAATTTTGAGTATATGACGTCATTTATGACGTATTAGTGACATCATCCGTAAACCTTTGAGGTCTTCCTGAATACTATGATGAAAAGATGGTTGAAATTAACCGAGTAGTTTTCAAAATATACACATTTAAAATTTTGAGTATATGATTTCATTGATGACGTCATCAGTGACGCCATCAGTGGCGTCATACATAAACACTTCAAGTCTTCCTGAATACTATGATGAAAAAATGGTTGAAATTGACTGAGTAGTTATAAAGTTATGTTCGATTGAAATATTTAGTAGATGACGTCATCCGTGACGTCATCAATGAGGTCAATGACGTCCGAAGGGGAACACGTATGTACATGTGTGATTTGACGAACGTGCCTTGATGGTATGACGAAATAATGCACGTTGGAACGTGCTCGGATGGGGTGACGAAAGTACATGCGTACTTTGACGAAAGTGTCCTTGACGAAATTAGGTCAAGGTTATAGTGTCCTTGACGAAATTAGGTCAAGGTCAAAAGTACACGTGTACCTTGACGAAAGTGTCCTTGACGAAATAAGGTCAAGGTTACTCTACAGTGTCCTTGACTTTCACTGGGGTTCGACGAAACTGTTTCGTCGCTGGGGGTCTGACGAAACTGTTTCGTCAAACCTCATGAGGGTTTGACGAAAGTGTTTTTATACCACTTCCGGAAACGGTTTTCATACCCCTGGGGGTTTGAAAACACATACCAGCTGGGTGGGTTTTTCTGACTTCTTTATTTTTTGTACTTCTTTATTTTGTTTATTTTTATATATATTTATATATATATAATTTTCTTTCATTTGTTTATTTTTTATTTTTTATTTGCTTATTCTTTTTTATTTCAGATACTTCACTCTTCATTCACATCGCGCGCGGTTTTTTACCACTTCCGGGAAACTGTGCGCATACCCGCGCGGGTTTGAACACACCTATGCTCAAACCCGCGCGGGTTTGAAAACACCTGAAAATGGGAGTATGAGCACAGTTTCCGGAAGTATTTTTCATTCATTTATTTACTTTTTCTTGTATTTTGTTATTTTTTTACTTGTTTATTTATTTTTCATGTTTTATTGCTTTTTATTTCTTTATTTTACTTGTTTATTATTTTATTTTTATTTGTTTATTTATTTTTTTTAGTTGTTTATTATTTTTAGTTATTTCAGGTGGAGACCCGTAAATAGAGGGGGGGGATGAAAACAGTGTCCTTGAATGAGGCCAAGGTTAAAGTGTCTTTGACATGCACTGTCCTTGAATGAGGTCAAGGTTATAGTGTCCTTGACAAAATCAGGTCAAGGTCAAATGTACACGTGCCTGGATGAAATGACGAAAGTGTCTTTGACGAAATGAGATCAAGGTTAAAAGTACACGTGCCTAGATGGGATGACGAAAGTACATGACGAAATCATGCGCCATTTCGTCTCTCACTGCTTTGACGAAATAATTTACATTCACTTCCGGAAACTGTGCTCATACCCGTGCGGGTTTGAAAACAGGTGTGCTCAAACCCGTACGGGTTTCAACACACCTGTGCTCAAACCCGTACGGGTTTCAAAACACCTGAAAATACGGGTTTGAGCACACGTGTGCTCAAACCCGTATTTTCCCACTACTAACAACAGTTTTTGGTGTAAAACTGGGTCAGAATCTATTCGACAAAATTTCATGAAAAACAATTTAGTCATTGAAAACATATTCAGTTTTTTTTGGGGTACACTTTCTTTTATCTTTCATATTATATAGTATACATTAATTGTTGCAAGAATCTGTTGCATTTGTCACAGGTACAATCGCATTAACACATAAAAAACGAGCTGTCACAACAACTAATGTCGCTCTAACCACAGCAAAATTACAGTCCAATGGGGAATAAATGAACTGGCGCTGTAGATTTGTAACTGTCGGAGCCGCTTCAGCGTCATTTAAAGTAGCTCTGGTCAAATGCAATATACTTTTTTCGGTTCCTACTTTGATGTCTTACACATAAAGGGATCACACTTTTGCACGTGTTTCAAGCTCGAGACACACCTCTACGAAGAAAATCTATAAATATTACTTGATTATAAAATATAGATGTGTGTGTGTGTGTAAAATACAACTGCAAAGTAACATTTAAATAGCACGGTTAAAGTGTTATCACTCATGGATGTGTACAAGTCGGCCATTTTGGGACTGTCATGACAGGAACACTACCTCGCCAAGCATGCATTTTCCACCACTGTTCCCACTGATATTGGTGCATTTACAAAAACTAAGTAAAAAACTGGTAAAATAAAACAAAATATTGAATACAAGTCATGCGATTCACAAACCTTTTTTGTCTTATGTATAACGACAGATAAAAGAAAAAAGACATATCATTTCGTGACTCCGAGTTCTAATCTTTAACTAAATATAATGAAACACTAACGTAACACGTACAAAATGCAAGCCAATGTAGTACAAACGCTCAATATTGTTCTATGGCAAAAAGCTGGTCTTGACTTACATTGCTACATACACTGTGTCCCTGCTTCTCCTCAGTGGTCCGCCATTGTGTCCCTGCTTCTCCTCAGTAATCCGCCATTGTGTCAATGCTTCTCCTCAGTGGTCTTTCGTTATGTCCCTGCTTCCCCTCAGTGGTCTGTCATTGTGTCCCTGCTTCTCTTCAGTGGACTGTCATTGTGTCCCTGCTTCTCCTCAGTTGTCCGTCATTGTGTCAATGCTTCTCCTCAGTGGTCCGTCATTGTGTCCCTGCTTCTCCTCAGTGGTCTGTCATTGTGTCCCTGCTTCTCCTCAGTGGTCCGCCATTGTGTCCCTGCTTCTCTTCAGTGGTCCGTCACTATGTCAATGCTTCTCCTCAGTGGTCCGTAATTGTGTCAATGCTTCTCCTCAGTGGTCCGTCATTGTGTCCCTGGTTCTCCTCAGTAATCCACCATTGTGTCAATGCTTCTCCTCAGTGGTCCGCCATTGTGTCAATGCTTCTCCTCAGTGGTCTGTCGTTATGTCCCTGCTTCTCCTCAGTGGTCCGTCATTGTGTCCCTGCTTCTCATCAGTGGTCTGTCATTGTGTCCCTGCTTCTCTTCAGTGGACTGTCATTGTGTCCCTGCTTCTCCTCAGTGGTCCGTCATTGTGTCCCTGCTTCTCCTCAGTGGTCTGTCATTGTGTCCCTGCTTCTGCTCAGTGGTCCGCCATTGTGTCCCTGCTTCTCTTCAGTGGTCCGTCACTATGTCAATGCTTCTCCTCAGTGGCCTGTCATTGTGTCCCTGCTTCTCCTCAGTAATCCGCCATTGTGTCAATGCTTCTCCTCAGTGGTCCGCCATTTGTCAATGCTTCTCCTCAGTGGTCCGTCATTGTGTCAATGCTTCTCCTCAGTGGTCTGTCATTGTGTCCCTGCTTCTCTTCAGTGGTCTGTCATTGTGTCCCTGCTTCTCTTCAGTGGTCCGTCATCTTGCCCCTGCTTCTCTTCAGTGGTCCGTCATTTTGCCCCTGCTTCTCCTCAGTGGTCTGTCATTGTGTCCCTGCTTCTCCTCAGTGGTCCGCCATTGTGTCCCTGCTTCTCCTCAGTGGTCTGCCATTGTGTCCCTGCTTCTCCTCAGTGGTCCGTCATTGTGTCTCTGCTTCTCTTCTAATCATTGTCATAATGATTGACAATAGGACAGATTTTGCACGCATGTAGAAACTGGTGTAAAGTTGAGTACCTTTCTTGTTGTTTTTATTTTGTTTTCATTTTCATGTGAACAAACTGAGTTCTTAAACAAGCATACTCTATTAAGTATACCGAAGCCACTGACGCTTTGTCAACAAAGCCGCACACGTCATCAGTTTCACTGAGTGTATTACAATTTTCTTCATTTGCACAAGGGAGATACGGCGAGTATATTATAATGCTTGTGTTGGTTTACAAGAACGACGCGTAGATGCAAATTCTAACATCGTTAAATTCAACATTCAAAGTCATTAATATACTCAACAGATGCCTTTTCATGGGGTTCTTTTTTCTAGAGGGGTGTAAAACTCGCAGAAAAGCTCTTTTCGCAATTTGCAAGTCTGTAAAGGAACATCAAACCAAACGCGCCTTGAACAAATTGTTTAATATTTCGTAATAGCGACAAGGCGCTATTCGGACATAAAGGACTATTAACGCAAAGTTTGGGGACATAACATTCAGTTTTGTTTCTGTATTCACCTCATGATGCAAGATAAAGTTTTGTTACTAGTTCATAGAGAAAAGTCCCTTGCTTTTCTCCGTACCAAAGCAGAACAAAGACATCAAATCTTTGGACAACGTGTGATTAAAAACATTTCCATTTAAAACCCAAGCGTGTCTGTAATTTTGGGGTTTTCGTTTCTTTGTGTCTTTGAAGATAATCCATTGCTTTTGCGCGTTACCTAGGCAATTGTGTATGTATATACAAGCACAAACGCGTGCACACACAGCCACACATACAGGCACATAAACAAACGCACACACATGTAAGCACACACACAAGCACGTGCACACACGCACACATACCCGCACACACACAGCCACACATACACGCACACGTAAGCACACATTCACGCACACACACAAGCACATACAGATGTCCCCGGTTTCAAATGCAAAAAATAATGGAATCTTTAAATATAACTTTAAAATATAATTTGCTACATATTGTCAAAAATAGGTTTTGTGTACATTTTTCACTGGCGGTCGTTAGGTCCTGGGTCCTTTGTAGAAGGTTGTTACGTCTCGAGCTCTTATATCAAGGATACTTCTGTCCCTATGTTTTAGGTCGTTATATCCCGAGTTCGCATTCCAAAGTTGTTATGTCCAAGGTCGTTAGATCAGGAGCTCCCCCGTCCACGTTTGTTATGTCCCGAGATCGTCATGTCGTTATGTTGAGAAGCCTTGTGTCTAAGTTCGCTATGTCCCGCACCCTTATTTTCAAGGTTCTCGCTTCTCGGACACTTATTTCTTGAGCCCTTAGTTCTGTCAGGCCAGTACTATGTTGACAAGTCCCAGATTCTTAAACCGTGTTTCTGGAATTGGCCGTATTGATGCTAGTTGCTTACCTTTTAATCCCGGGGTTGCGTGACACGCAATAATCAAGTTTCAGGGTGATTAGTATATTGATGAGAATCTTTCGTGTTTTCCATTCACATTTGTACGAATGCGGCGTGGAATAATAGACCCTACACATGTGCACGATACGATCTGACGTGCAAAGAAAACCAAACCTTGATTAATCAAAACTACTGAGTTATCCTTCCCACTGAAAAGCACTTTAAAATGGTAAATAAGCTGGTTGATATCCCCCAAAACTAACTTGTGACCACATGTTAAAGTTGGCCACTACACGCGGTAAAATAGACTAATTAGATAAGGCAACTGGGTGAATTCTAACCACGTAACATTCAGAAAATATACAGTCACATACTGGAAATGACTGTCACCCAAATAAAACAACCAACTCAGAATAATTTCACTCTACTTTCCCATAGAAAGTTTCTTGAACAAAGTACGGAAAGTAATCACAAGTTGTGTGGTCAGAGTTAATTTCAAATATAATATTCTGCCAGTAAAAATACAACAGACAATGTTGACAGTGCTCAGAACAACAGATAATATAGTTAGTATTTAGAAACAACGGACAATGTTGTCAATGTTTAAAATAACAGATATTGTTCCCAGTGTTTAGAATAACAGATAATGTTATCAATATTAAGAACACAATAAATGTTGTCAGTGTTTGAAACAGTCTGGTAGATAATATTCTACGGCATGGAGAAGCAAATTCAAGAACTAATAAAAGGAAGAGAAAAATAAAATTACTGCTTCATTTACAACGCCTGGATGACTTTACGCAAATCTTGACTGCTCAGACAGGCTACTTCAAGCATTGTTGAGTGACATGCAGCCAAAGTGGCAGTGATCTAACGAACTGCATTCGCTTAGCTGAGGCATATGATAGCCAAAGTACCAGTCAATTTTAAAGGGAATTCTGTTGTATGTTGTTTAACCCGCTGCATTCGCTTAGTTCAGGCATATGTACGAACACCATACCCAGTTTACCACAACCGAAACAGGAGAGATGGGATTACAAGAACAACGCTCTAACCTACTGAGCTATCGGTCATCTCTGCCCCCAAAATACTTAATTATTATTATTATTTTATCAGTTTTATTACTTCATTATTATTATTATTATTGTTATTATTATTAATTATAATATATTATTATTTTAATTTATTTCATGATAAAAGTTATGATTCCAAGTAAATTACATTTCATAGATGTTCGTATTAAAACACGATACAAAATACTTTCAATACACAGTGTTCATAAGACAGATATGTGCCCATGCAAGTCTGTAATGCCTTAGCACATACTAGGATAGTACTCGAATTAAACGAAAATGTTGCGTTATTCATTTCAGTTCTGCATTAGGTCTCAGAATTTTTGCTGTTGCAATATGATTTACCAGTTAATAGTCAAATAAACAACACACAAAGTACTAACATTAATATACATTTCAAACACTGCTTTCAAATATTAACCGTGCTTGTTGACAAAATATAGTAAATGGCTTACATCATTAAATCAGTTTATCATGATAAATTTTGAGATATAAGCTTTCTACGAAAACATAATTAAAGAAACAATAACAATTTAAATACGAGCGTAACATTTTTCAGATAAATTATTTCTTATTAAGGCCATTTCAGTACTTTCTCTGGCTGCCGTGTAAATTTGAGTACTTTTGGATTGTGTGTACTAAGCGGCGTACTCGAATATGTTTTACACCCGACTTCTTTATATTTGTGTCTTTAGTTACACTGTCGGAAGATGATAAACAAGGTTATTTTCTTTGCCTAACTTAGATCAGATTTTGCACTCCGATTTTTCCCTTCAGATTTCTCTTCCAGTTAAGTTTAGTCTGGGGGATGAATATGAACGTGTTGTATCAAACACATTGAGTCACCTGAGTTTAATTAAATATAACAATCCAACGATTTATTCTTACGATTCTAAAAATAATATATTTCCGTTCCAATATTGCTTTCTTTTTTGGAAAATTATAAAATAACTGATACAGAAAGATGTGGAAATAAACAGAAAATGCGATGTGATTTTGTTTTGTATATGAAGAGAAAGGCTCCCCCTTGAGTACATTTATGTTCTAAGTAGTAATGCACTCGTATAAGATAAGATTTGTTATAAGGCAGTTTGCTATAATTATGAGGATGAGTATCCGCGAGTGTATTTTTTTCCATACTGTACCGTTTGAAGCCAATTTTAGATTTTTAAACCCATTACTAAATGCATGCATACACTTAAACACATATGTTAAATTACTTCTGTTGTTGTTTCAGCGGCTGCTTCTATAGTTTTCGTTTCTGAAGTCTGTTGATTGTTACGATGGGAAGCATAGTCTGATACAACATAAGGGTTTTCCAGAGTTTTCTGCTACCTCTGCAGGGTCTGAACTATATTGATTGGAGTACCGCTATGTATATTTGATTGGTCGTACTCTATGATGTGAGGCATGGCCTGGAAAGCTTGAGCCTGACGCTTCCTGGAAAACAACATGCATTCTCTGTCCTTAAATTACAATATGATCTTCGAAACAACTTACATTTACAAGTTTCAATAGATAATTAAGATTAAAGATTACCAATGCACAGATACACAGTTGTCCATTATATGTCTCAGAGTCTTCTTCTATTTCCCTCTCTATCACTCCTTCTCTATTTATTTAATTATTTATGCCTTACCCTCTCCCTCTCTCTCTCTCTCTCTCTCTCTCTCTCTCTCTCTCTCTCTCTCTCTCTCTCTCCCCCCTTTCTCTCTCTATGTTCGTATCTCTCTATCTCTAACTCTCTCCCTTCTTCTCACTCGCTATTTATTACTCTCTCACCCACCTTCTCTCTCTCTCTCTCTCTCTCTCTCTCTCTCTCTCTCTCTCTCTCTCTCTCTCTCTCCCTCTCTCTCTCTCTCTTCGCCTTTTTTTCTTTTTCTCTTTCTTTCGCTCTGCCTTCCTCTTCTGGCTTCAGTTACTACCACACGTGTTTTGCTATGGCTTTCTGAAATGCAATGCGCCTACTGTGTCAACAACTAGATCCCACAGTGTAACACTGCTTACCTTCTTGTATGAATGCAAACACCAGAAAGAAATACAGTTGAGGATAAGAATATGAGGCCACTGCAAATAGCAAAAACTAGTATTCCAGGTGAAACTCCCAAAAATCTACCAACTATTTCGTTCTCAGATGCTGCAGCAGCTCTACCTGAAATATATAATAAAACAGAACACAACACTTAAAGACCTTTAGTGATACCCACACATGAGTACAAACATATACTTAGCGATATGTATTATTTCTGTAACTCAGGCTAAAACTAATAAAACTAATAAAATTCATGTTTGATGAAAGTTTGTAACGCTGTATTATAAACCACTATAACGCCCATTTAAAAGTAAAATGCAACACCACGATTTCATGTGCAGACCTCGCAGGAAAGCTATTACATCTTAGCCATGTCTCATAGGGTCCCAAATCACTATGCATTGCGCGCTTTATGTAAAACCTCTATCGTGTGAATCTCACTGGTATCAAATACGTTCCACTTACTGGTTCCACACTGGCCTGTAACGCCGACCCAGTGAGTTCCCTCACATCGCAGTGCCCATGTATGTTTGCCCTGGTGACAGCCCATAACTAGCTCATTTCCGTCACGCCGCACCCAGGCGCCATCTGGTGCCTTTACATCGCCGCATCCGAGAACTAGAACATTTTACATCTGTCATTAAATATGTAATCATTTTAATCTACATACTGTAACATCAATGGCAGGAAAATGACCATTATTTGATGGGAAGCATTAGTTAGCGTATCAGTTTAATAATATAACTTTTAACGCACAGCTAAAATAGTTTAAAATCAAGACAACACCATTATGAAAATGAAAGTGAAAGTAATACCATAGTTATCACTGAAATAGTTGCATGTCTGCACTCCTCCCATTCCTATGTGTGTGTCGGAGAGAGATAGATAGATAGAGAGAGGGAGAGAGAGAGAAAGAGAGAGAAAAGAAAGAAAGACAGAGATACACAGACAAACAGAGAGAGAGAGAGAGAGAGAGAGAGAGAGAGAGAGAGAGAGAGAGAGATAGGTCGTGTGTATGTGTGAGAGAGAGAGAGAGAGAGAGAGAAGGTTGGATTGAGAGATACCTTTGTTTGAAATCTAAGTAACTTAATGTATGTGATTCTAAGTAACAAACGTATTGTAAAATTTTCCTTTTTTACATAAGAGAAGAACGATATACTTTTTAATTGTTAATGATTAGAAACTACAAATTATGTACCTTCTATTTTCAAAAGAAACTGACTGTCTTCTAACAAGGTGCTAGAAGTAAATTCAACCTTGTTTCCATTTGACTTCATCAAGAATTTTTGTCGCTCATTTCCACCACATACTTCCTTAGAATTGAAAGTGACGGCGTCCCTCAAGGTACCGTATTTGTTCCTGCAGTGCGACGACCTGCTGTTATCCCATCTAAAGTCCACGAGTGATATCACCAATTGTTGGCCTGGCTGTGCTGCTATTAACCTTTTAGAAGAGCCGCATTTCGATATATCGGTGCTGGAAATAGTGGTATTCTCCTTAATTAGCAATTCAGATGTGCCACAGTCAATCTTCATTACTGAAGAAAATAACATGAGGATATCTTTGCGATTTTATGAATTGTTGTTTGGAAATTAAAAGCGGTGATTGAAAAGAAAAAGTTCGCAATGTGCATGTTATATCACACGTTATTATTTTGATTATAAGTATAAATTTAAAAAAAAAAAACACACATTTAAAGTGATAGAAAATATAATGCATATGAACACTTGACAGGTTCTATAAACTTTACGTTCCCAACTGACATAACCCACAGTTAGAGCGGCTCTTCCCATTTATGGGCTTAAAAGGCTGTCATCCAACACACACAACCCTCTGAGACCAAACCTAAACCCAATTCTTAGCCCTACTTATAAACATAGACTACTTCCAGGTTCTTAAACACTGCGACCGCTCAGTTTCTGACCTAAAAACCCGGTTGTGACTGGTTCTTCCCTAAAATACCTCCATGCAACAATCTCCAACTCTAAAGCTATTCCTTAACCGCAACCATACCTGTCAAAAATTACTTCCATGTCCTTTTTATTTCTGGGCTTAAAATAATCCCATCTAGCAATCCTCAAAATGACTGCTATACCCTTACCCTAAATCTCAACCTGAAGTAAAGCTCAATCATGTTAGCGAGGTCCCCATGATCAACAAAAATATTTTTATGGTTCCAGAACTGAATAGCAACGACCGAGACCTATCATATGAGGTCACATGGCATACTCCTACACACAATTGGTCACTTCCGGTTTTCCTAAGAAAAAGTTATGTACATTATTTTGTAAATCCTGTTGAAACATGTGTGGAGCGATTATGTGGCCCCTTGCGCTTACTGCTTGTGTACCAGTTATCCGCCCGCCTTCAGTTTCATCACTTTCAGATGGGGAGTATTCAGGTCGTACATTGTCTTTTTTTTTGGAGGGGGGGGGGATGGGGGTGGGGGTGGGGATACTAAACGAGAAATAAAGAATCTTTCGTTTTTTTTTAGAAACTATTGGACTTTAATTTCAAATAATTTTAACGGGCCCGTAGAATGTTGGGAAACTGAGTAGTTACTCTTTACCAAATGTGCAATATTAATGGACAGAATACCGAGGAGACTTTATAGAGAGAGGCAGTTTGCATATATTACCAACAGTGATTTATTTAGTAGACAAATCATGTCATCATTGCGCAACCTGAGTAATCTGGACACCTTGCTAATCCGGACAAATTATGTCAGTTCCAGCGTTGTCCGGATTAACCAAGTTTTATTTATATAAAACGTCCGAACTAAGTAGTACGAAAACAAGGGTTCAGGAACAGGAAGTGACGTCATTCCCCCTCCCCCTCCCCTCCCCTCCCACCTCTAGGCGAGCAACATTCTATCAAGTCAGCAGGCTAAGTTACATATAGAATTTGATCACATGCAAAATCAGTTTGCTACAGGACAGGTGGCAAAAATCAAGAAAAGACAAAGTTCACAGCGTGAGAAACAATTACACTAAAACAGGTGGCAAAAATCAACAGAGGAAAGAGCTCACAGCGTAAGAAACAATTAAAGTAAGAGGCAAACCGTGAGACTTTCTCACAGAGAGAGAGAGAGAGAGAGAGAGAGAGAGAGAGAGAGAGAGAGAGAGAGAGAGAGAGAGAGGCAGCAGACCCAGAGTAAGTCGACCTCCCCCCCTCCCCCCTCTTCCCCCCGGGGTCGAATTTTCGTTGTTTGCATATTTATCCGTCTCAGACAATTCTACACATTTTTGGTTTTTTGGGTTGACCCCTCCCCGGGGTCGAATTTTCGATTTTTGCATATTTATCCGTTTCAGACAATTCTACACATTGTTGGTTTTTGTTCATTTTTGTGAATCTGTAACATTATGTGACAACATGTGACTGTGACATCATGTGACTCTGCGACATTATGTGACTTTTTTTGTTTTTGTTTTACATAGTAACTACATTTCTATGTCTATTTTCACTGATAATATTTAATTAGTCATATTTCAATGGTTCCATTACTATAACCACACACACACCCACACACACACACACACACACAGCATAGGAATAAGTATATGAAAGGTCTCAGAGTGTGGGGAGGAAACCGATCGATAAATTTAAGAGTGCACTCGTTCAGAGCGTGAAACGATCAATAAATTTGAGAAGGAATGGGATTTTCCCTACGTTAAGCCCAATGTTATGTTTTATGTTATATTAGTTGGAAAATGACACTTCTAAAGCACATTTAACAAATGTAGTTTTTGGAAAACATATAATGTATAAAATAAGTTTGAACATTTTACCATGGTGTAGTAGGGTAAAAATCAGAGTTCTAAAGCACATTTAACAAATGAGTTTTGGGAAAACATATAATGTATAAAATAAGTTTGAACATTTTACCGTGGTGTAGTAGGGTAAAATCAGAGTTCTAAACCAAATTTAACAAAGTTAGTTTTTCACAAGCCCCATTCGAAACACGTGTTTGAATTATTTATTTTTTTAGAACATATTTCGTCATGATATTGTTCAATAATTTTTTTTAACAAGTTCAACAATTGTCCAACAAATTGTTCAACAAGTTGTTCAACATGTTCAACATCTTCAACACGTTCAACATGTTCAACATGTTGTTCAACACGTTCAACATGTTGTTGTTCAACATGTTGTTCAACATGTTCAACAAGTTGTTGTTCAACAAGTTGTATGTAAAGCTATGTTTAAAGACTTTCTCATCATTTGAATAGTGTTGGTTGAACCGAAAGGATGTATAAATGCAACATTTGTTCGAAATCTTACAATTGGCCACAAAGTCTTAAAAGACACTTAAAGGTTGTTGACACTTCAGAAGTGGATGAAGAATCGGATATGGAAAACCCTGTAAAACTGCCTTTCACGGAAACTTTAGATGAGTCTTCTATGGAAAGTCAAAGCGTCAACATAGCTGAAAAGAATACACATGCTTGTACAGAATGTGGTGCATTATACAACAGCGAAGAAGCTTTGCTCAAACATATGGAGACGTGTGGTAAGGATGCTGATGACAGGAGTTCAAGAAGTCTACGACGACTATGATGACAAATTTCAGGAAAAGGTTTTAGAATATGAAGAACAAGGACTTGAAGATGCGCGTGAAATAGCAAGTTATGACCTCCGGTCCATTTATAAGCATGGACTAAAACAACTGTTTATGAGACTGTTCAACTATACCCAGCGTCTAGAACAAAGCCAACATTATCAAAAGATTTTAGAGGACTTTAATTACTTTGTTGATGTTCAACAAGTTGTTGTTCAACATATTAAGGCAACTCACTATAGAGCATAAAAGGCATCTGTCCTCAGACATAACGTACATTCTGTATCAAGATACTGAAGAGTGAACATGTCTGCAGTGAGTGAACAACAACTACCACCTATGGCAATGCCTGCAGAAAATTTTATAGCAACGCCTGAGACAATACCACCAGCCAAGTCTAAGGCAATGACCATGGTAGATTCCAAGGTGAAGTCACATCAGCAGCGTCAAAAGCGAACACATTTTATAAAGATAAAACGAGATGAGTTAACAGCTAAGACGGCGCCGTGTGAAATGCGAAAAATTAAGACAGAGCCTGATATGAAGCGAGAATCGGAGCGTAAAGCTGATACCACCATGAAGGAGATGCGTGTAGACGATTCACTGGTTATGATACCAATTAATGGAAAAACATATATTAAATTGGTGAAATATCAACAGAAAGTGATGGTTAACATTCGTAAATATATTACGAATCATGCATCTGGGAGGTTATATCCTACCAAGAAGGGAATTTTGTTGTCATTGAAAGACTGGCAAATGCTGAAGCAGCAAATGACGTCAGTGGATCTCGTGCTTCAGAACATGGATGTGTATAAATGTAGTGACTGTCAGAAGATGGTTGAGCAGAAAGTCATATGCGACTGTATACAATTTTAACAGTATGACTATGAAATGAATTAACATTATCTATGTTGATGTAAAGTTAGATTTTATAACATTTGTAAACTTATCAATTTAAGTTCTTATGAGTAGGTACATGTATTGGCATAATATGTATTTGAAACAGTTTTGTTTTTATCATAATTGTAAATATTTGTAATATTTAATAAAAGAAACGCCTATGAAGCTTTTCAACTTATTTATTTTTCTCATACAATACTTGGATATAATACGTAATAATAAAATACTTGAATAAAATGCATAATGATACAATACTTGAATATAATAGATAATAATACAAAGTTAATAAACTATTACAACATTTACAAAGTCTTTATTATAAAGTCTAGTCAAATAAGTATATTCTACTGCATCTGTTTCACTCTGTTGCACCTCACTCTCCATGCCACTTTCTTCGTCACTGCTACGATCCTCCTCCTCCTGCATATCTAGTAGCTCTTCAAAGAATGTATTGTTTTTCCTTATAGCCGCCTTTAGTGCTTTTGAATACTTATAATGTTTTTCATCAACAAAGTCCTCTAAAATCTTTTGATAATGTTGGCTTTGTTCTAGACGCTGGGTATAGTTGAACAGTCTCATAAACAGTTGTTTTAGTCCATGCTTATAAATGGGCCGGAGGTCATAACTTGCTATTTCACGCGCATCTTCAAGTCCTTGTTCTTCATATTCTAAAAACTTTTCCTGAAATTTGTCATCATAGTCGTCGTAGACTTCTTGAACCAAATCATGCCAAACAGAGTCTATTTCTAACTCACTTTCAGAGCCTGTTTCTGATTCACTTTCAGAGCTCCTGTCATCAGCAGCCTTACCACACGTCTCCATATGTTTGAGCAAAGCTTCTTCGCTGTTGTATAATGCACCACATTCTGTACAAGCATGTGCATTCTTTTCAGCTATGTTGACGCTTTGACTTTCCATAGAAGACTCATCTAAAGTTTCCGTGAAAGGCAGTTTTACAGGGTTTTCCATATCCGATTCTTCATCCACTTCTGAAGTGTCAGCAACCTTTAAGTGTCTTTTAAGACTTTGTGGCCAATTGTAAGATTTCGAACAAATGTTGCATTTTTACATCCTTTCGGTTCAATCTACACTATTCAAATGATGAGAAAGTCTTTAAACATAGCTTTACATACAACTTGTTGAACAACAACTTGTTGAACATGTTGAACAACATGTTGAACAACAACATGTTGAACGTGTTGAACAACATGTTGAACATGTTGAACGTGTTGAAGATGTTGAACATGTTGAACAACTTGTTGAACAATTTGTTGGACAATTGTTGAACTTGTTAAAAAAAATTATTGAACAATATCATGACGAAATATGTTCTAAAAAAATAAATAATTCAAACACGTGTTTCGAATGGGGCTTGTGAAAAACTAACTTTGTTAAATTTGGTTTAGAACTCTGATTTTACCCTACTACACCACGGTAAAATGTTCAAACTTATTTTATACATTATATGTTTTCCCAAAACTCATTTGTTAAATGTGCTTTAGAACTCTGATTTTTACCCTACTACACCATGGTAAAATGTTCAAACTTATTTTATACATTATATGTTTTCCAAAAACTACATTTGTTAAATGTGCTTTAGAAGTGTCATTTTCCAACTAATATAACATAAAACATAACATTGGGCTTAACGTAGGGAAAATCCCATTCCTTCTCAAATTTATTGATCGTTTCACGCTCTGAACGAGTGCACTCTGAAATTTATCGATCAGTTTCCTCCCCACACTCTGAGACCTTTCATATACTTATTCCTATGCTGTGTGTGTGTGTGTGTGTGTGTGTGTGTGTGTGTGTGTGTGTGTGTGTGTGTGTGGTTATTGTAATGGAACCATTGAAATATGACTAATTAAATATTATCAGTGAAAATAGACATAGAAATGTAGTTACTATGTAAAACAAAAACAAAAAAAAGTCACAGAGTCACATAATGTCGCAGAGTCACATGATGTCACAGTCACATGTTGTCACATAATGTTACAGATTCACAAAAATGAACAAAAACCAACAATGTGTAGAATTGTCTGAAACGGATAAATATGCAAAAATCGCAACTTTGACCCCTGGGGGGGGGGGGGGGAAAGGTCGACCCAAAAAACCAAAAATGTTTAGAATTGTCTGAAACGGATAAATATGTAAAAATCGAAAATTCGACCCGGGGGGGGAGGGGGGGGGGTCAACCCAAAAAAACCAAAAATGTTTAGAATTGTCTGAAACGGATAAATATGCAAAAATCGAAAATTCGACCCCCGGGGGGAGGGGGGGGAGGTGGGGAGGGGGGGGAGGTCGAATTACTCTGGATCTGCTGCCTCTCTCTCTCCCTGTGAGAAAGTCTCGCGGTTTGCCTCTTGCTTTAATTGTTTCTCACGCTGTGAGCTCTTTCCTCTGTTGATTTTTGCCACCTGTTTTAGTGTAATTGTTTCTCACGAATGACGTCACTTCCTGTTCCAGAACCCTTATTTTCCTACTACTGACGTATTTTCCACTTTGACTTCCAACGTCTTTATAACTTCAATCACTGAAGTATACCAAATGCCGGAGAAAAGACTGTCGAAAATCAACGAAATACCGCTAATTGTCCAACGTCGGACAGCAACGTCTATCCAACGTATCTGTCAGGTGGCATGCTCTCTAACAGTTGCGAAGATCGGTGATGTAAGAATTTATATATCGCAAACGTGAGTAAATAAGATGGCAGTTTTATAGTTTGATACTGTCTTGTTTTTAAATCAATAACAAGGCGGGGGGGGGGGGGGGGCTGGGGGAGGGCGTTATAATGCGTTGCTTGTACTGGGCGCAAGTCAAATATGGAAGGCCGTTTTTGCATTTTATTACGCAGTTATTAATATCGAAAAATATTCTGATCTCAAAAATTCATTTTTTGATATCAATAATTAATTTTTGCTCTCAGTAATTATATTTTTGATATCTCTAAATGTATTCTTGATATCAGTAACTAGTAATGAATATCTTGGGATATTTAATAATATCAAAAATCATTTATTAATCTCTAAAATTCTTGACAGCAAAAATGAGATGTTTGATAGCAAAATATCAATTTTGAGCTCAACAATTTATTTTCTTTTTATTGATGTCAAGAATTCGTTTTAGATAACATTTTATCAGAATAAAGCTTTTAAAATTAATATTATGAAGTCTGCAAATGATTTTTTATCTCAAAAATTAAATTTTGATATCAAAATATTAGTCTATTTTTATATCTAAAATTCAGAAGCATCTGTCGAGGAAAGAATGACTGGCCCCTGTATGCAAAAACATTCTTTTGATTTTTTATCTCACAAAAAAGAAACAATTCATGAGTTTTTCATCTCCAAAATTAAACTGACGATTCGATAAATTTCATACAAATGTGTACTTCCCTTAAGATTTTTTAAGCTTGTAAAATTGATTTATTGATATCAAAAATAAATTTTTGTCATCTAAAATTCAATTTATCGATAGCAGTATATAATAAACGAATCACATTTTATCAGGCACCAAATACAATTTTGGTACCAGAATGAAACAACATTACAACTGACTTTGAATAGTTAAGGAAACTGTAGAAAAACTAGAGTGAATTTCGTTTTAAGATTTCAGTACCCCCATAAAGAAGGTCCGCATGTCTGAGATCTTAGGCCAGGAAAAACAGTCTTCTTTCTGTTCCTACGGTCGGCTATCTTTTTTGTTTTTAAATTAGAACCGCCTAGGCCGAAATTTTCCTTTTTGGAAATTCGATGACCAAACATTGGCCAAAATTCTTGTTTCGCTTCTTTTGGTTTTATTTATTTTTTATTTTAATTAATTTCTTTCTCCTCTGAAAGCTTATATCTAGTACCTTTTCTACCAACCGGATAAATATTTTTCACCTTAAAATTTTATACATCCAGCCAACCGGTCAATTTCATGTTTTTTAATCGACCGGGTCACTTTTTTTGCTGTTTCAGTGACCTGGCAGGAGATAAAAGACAAGAATATTTTCTATTCACGTACCTTTTTCACAGGAATAGTTGACCTCCAGGTGATTTTTTAACTCATTCCAGCAGCTTGTAGTCAGGGATATATCTGCCGCTGCGACTGCAACTCGACAACTTTCTTTGTTGGAACAGATGTTGTCGAAATAGCGGAGGGCATCCACGGAACACCCCAGGTAGCCCTCCATATCCATGTACCTGTCTATGCAGCGACCAATGCGGCTCCGTCCGTAGGTGGCATTGTGAATTACAACCACTTCATGTGGCAAACACTGCGCGGTGAATACTTCTCCGTCACAATATTCTAAAATGCAAAATCCATATGTTTTCCGCTATGATTTTAGTGACAAAGCAACAAGGAATATTTTTAGATCTCGTTTTCACACTTCATGCTGGAGCATTAAAGCCTTTTCGATATTCACGTTTATGTGTCAGTGTGTGTCATGTGTCAGTATGTGTCATGTGTCAGTGTGTTTTATGTCAGTTTATGCCATATGTCAGTGTTTATCATGTGTCAGTGTGTGTTATGTCAGTTTATGCCATGTGTCGGTATGTGTCATGTGTCAGTGTGTGCCATGTGCCATGTGTCAGCATGTGTCAAATTGTGCCATGTATCAGTATGCGTCATGTGTCAGTGTGTGTCATATGTCAGGATGTGTCACGTGTCAGTATGTGTCATGTGTCAGTGTGTGCCATGTATCAGTATGTGTCATGTGTCAGTGTGTGCCATGTATCAGTATGAGTCATGTGTCAGTGTGTGTCATATGTCAGTTTGTGTCATGTGTCAGTGTATCAGTAGCAAGAAGTCCCATAACGACGCCGTGTACGTTGGCTTCTGATGTTGTTATAACGTTCGTTTATCAGCTCGAAACGACCTCCTGTCGACAACCGAAGATCAAATTGGTATCAATTCAGTGACATTGATTAGAATATATATAGTGCTTAACTGATTGATAAAAAGTGATAGTAAAAATCATGGAAATCAACCAGCTGAAATTCTAAAACAGTTTGACTGCCGGCGTCCGAAAATTGGTCAGGAAAATGGTCGGACAAACCAACGTCAGGGCGATATCAGCGACACCAGTATCGTCTTCAATCAGTCCCCTCGTTCATGTAATCCCACTATACGCGCATTACGTCTGAAAGCGCACGACTGGAACATAGTGTCCCGAACCGTAATCTGCTGGGAGAGTAGGAATGAGCCCGGTTACCTGACAACGCAGTCTGCTGGGAGAGTAGGAATGAGCCTGGTTACCTGACGCCTGGTCTGCTGGGAGAGTAGAAATGGGCTCAGTTGCCTGACTCCTAGTTTGCTGGGAGAGTAGAAATGAGCCCAGTTACCTGACCCCTAGTCTGCTTGGAGAGTAGGAATAACCCCGGTTATCTGACCATAGTTTGCTGGGGGAGTAGGAATGAGCGGTGTTACCTGACCTGTAGTCTGCTGGGAGAGTAGGAATTTCGCTACGATCTCTTAAAAAATTACGGCGTGTTCAGCCGGCCCTTTGTTCGATGGGCGTTTTATTCCACTATATTACACAAAGGCCTTGCTTCCAACCACAGACTTTGTGGTTGAAATTTAAAATATGAAGAATGTATCAGAACGTGCCCAAAAATATCTGCAAGAAAATTCAAGCTCAACACTAAAAAAATCGACCATAGTCAAAGAAAAATGACATTAAATAAAACTTTTTTTCAGCTGCCTGCGGCTTCATTAAAAGCATTGCCAAACTCAAAATATCAAATTATTGAAAAAAGAAAGAAATTGACGTCACTTGGCAATTTTTTTTTTTTTTGGGTAGTGGAAGAAAACTCAATGTCAGTGTTAGTCAATGTCATTGTTAGTCAATGTCAGCGTTAGTCAATGTCAGGTTAGTCATGGCTCGAGATTATTTTTCCTCGTTAACAAATACAGTTATGCAGTTATAAAACATATATATTCAGGGTAAAAAAGATGTTTAGCTTACTTACCTTTTGACTGAACACGTGCAATTGCAATCCAACTATACACGAACAGGGGGCAAAAGATGTTGGCCTTCATAATTTTGGTTTATTTTAATACACGAAATCCGCCATTTTGTCCTTGTTAACATAAGCAGTTGCTTTGGCCGACAGCACGGCATTGAGCAGAGGCGAGCGAGGGCCTGCGAAGTATTGATTGGAAGAGCCAGTGCCACAGTGCTGCATGAGAAGCTAGTGCAATAGTTAGGCGCAACACAGGCAACACAATCAATATGCAAGCAAGCACCGCTGCTAGGCAACTACCAAGTTCTTTCATTCTTTCAAAGGGCCTGAATAAAATTGGCAAATTTGCATGTTTTATTGCTGTTTTCCCTGGTTTTAGTGAGACTTGAGGCAATAACTAAGAAAGGGTTTTGGCATTTGTTTGTGTTTCGTTTATTCTAATACCATCGCTCAAAGGTCATAATGATGTACAAGGTGCATAAGGATACAGTGAGTAAAACACATTCTCCAGTCCTAGAATATTTACAATGGTATTTACAAGTCTACACATGTCACGTCAGCTGTGTAGAGGTAACGTGCCGCCATTTTGCCTATCGTGCGGGTGGGAGCACCTGTCATATCAGCTATGTACAGGTAACGTGTTTATCGTTCGGCGGGGGCACCTATCACATTAGCTACGTAGAGATAACATGCCGCCATATTTGTTTATCGTTCCCGAGGGGGCACCTGTCACACCATTAATGTGCCTCCATATTTGTCTGTCATTCCGGACGGGGCACCTGTCACATGAGCTACGTAGAGGTAACGTGCCGCCATTTTGTCTATCGTGCGGGTCGGGTCACCTGTAACATCAGCGGTGTAGAGGTAACGTGCCGATATATTTGTCTATCGTTCTGGCGGGGGCACCTGTCACATCAGCTACGTAGCGGTAACGTGCCGCCATGTTTGTTTACCGTTCCGCAGGGGGCACCTGTCTGGCAGTAACCCACCTCGTGTGGCACCGCATGAAAGCCTGATCCGGCAGAATTCCTGCAATAAAAATTAACAAAAAAACTTTCAATAATTTAAAGACAATGATCGTTTTCTGCTCTAAAGGAAAATATCAATATTCCCGGGTCTTGGCATAATTTTGAAATCAAACGCTTTAAAAATGAGCTAAAATTTATTGAGTATTATTATTATTATTATTTATTATTATTATTATTATTATTATAAATGCATGCAAAGCTTACCTGCTGGTTCGGACGCAAACCACCACGAGAAATACGAGGGAAGAGAGAAAGAGGAGACAACTAGAGGCGGCGAAGGCCAAAATGGCGGGAGAAATCCCCAGCATTGTGCGCTCTGTTTCTCCCCGGGACACTGAAGAAGAATGCGCCACACCTGGAAGAAACAAAGAACAGGATGACGTAATCAATTTGTCATTTTGTGATATCTGTTATTCAGTTTTTGATATCACTTCCCGTTTATAAATCGCAATAAAACAGCGTGATTTTGATATCAGTAATACATTAATTTATGTGTAATATCAACAATATTGATGTGGAATATAATTATTGATATCAGCAAAACGAATATATTGTTTAAATCAATAAATTCAATTACCCATAACATTAAAAGATGTAATTCAGGACATTCGAAAAATTATTTCACTGAGTGATCTGATCATTAATTTTTCCTCAGAAATACGAATTTCGGCACCTTTTCCGTGTTAAGGATAATGGCTTATTCACTTTCAATTTTTAACACGACTTTTTCCCATTTTTTACACCCGCTTTTTTTTACTGATTTTTTGTGGCAAAATATATCTCTCTATTTAAATGCCAAACAATTAATCAGAATGAAAAAATATAGGCAAAAGCGTTTTAGTACGAGGAGTCTTACTGGAGCCGCAGTGCCCCGTCACGCCGTCCCAGTGGTTGCCCTGACAACGCAGCGTCCACGTGTGCTTGCCCTCCAGACAGCCCATGACAAGCTCCGCCCCCTGGCGCCGCACCCATGCGCCCGCTTGTGCCGTCACATCGCCGCATCCCAGAACTGATAAGATATGATTATTTTAATTTTTATTATCAATTCATTCCAATGTATGCTTTTAATTCATACATAATAAGCCACACCAACGCAAGTGCAGTGACAATTTTTTGCTTCTGTTTGGGAGAAAGCTATATTCTTTTATACACTGATCAAATAATTACGAATAAACTAATCTCAATATTAGCCTATCAGTTGACAATAAGAGTAAAAGATATGAAACTTTGTGTAACTAAATGTTATCCTGATCCAAATACAATGGAACTCGAGCTATAGGACCACATACAGTGGGATTCCGGATAAAGGGCCAAATACCAACCAACGACCACCAAGTAATGGTGCGGACCATAATCGGTGCAAACTCCGGTGCCATCTTATTTCTAAGGTTCTTTTTAATGGAATGTCACCAGATCCATTGAAAGCGCTCATTTTTTACCAGATGGTCCCTTTTGTACATGTCACTTTTCTGCAATGTTGCTGGGAATTTTTCAAGCCTTTTCTTGCGGAGTTGGGGGGGGGGGAGGGGGTGGGAGTCAGTGTTTACTGGTTTACTGTATCAAAACGTAAACATACTATAAATTATACGACAAGCCAACAAAGATACCTTCAATTTTTAGAAGAAATTGTTTTCCCACAATGCTGTGCGGTTTAACCTCAACCCTATGCCCATCGGACAACATCAGTGTGTCCTGCCGTCGGTTTGTGCTGCAGATATCCCGTAAATTCGATGTCAGGACGTCCCGGAGTGTCCCGTATTTTTGTCTACATGAATACGACATGCTTTCATCCCGGCTGAAGTCTATGAGCGATACGTTCAGCTGTTGCCCCGGCTGTGCGGAGATGATTGTACCGGAAGTGCTACATCTGGACAGTGATTGGCTGGAGATCATTGCTGTCTCTGTCACCGGTACTTCTGATGTACCACAGCTAAACTGCTTCACTTAAGCAGAAAAAAGTAAAAACATATTACCCCTTTAAGTGCCAAGCAAATTCAGGCACATTTAGTGCATTTATTTATTAACATTACTGGATATGGAATAGCATTAGTGTTTGAAATACATATGGCAATAATTGTTAGACACAATAAGTCTGTAACTGGAATATTCTCGAGTCTGTAATTGGAATATTCTAAAGTGTATGAGAACCGCTGATTATCGGTCTTCTCCGAAGCTCGGTCCATTTCCGTGAAGAATAAATTGCCTGTTCAATCCGCTGTTGTCCAACCGCTAACCTCTACGGCGGTTCGGTCTGCTCTCGTTGTTATCCAACAGCTAACCTCTACGGCGGCTCGGTCTGTTGTGTATAAAACCTTTTTACCATACAGACCAACTGGGTATTCCTCGAAAATAGTACTCATAAATGAGTGGAACTACTTTTTAAAATATCCATCCGCTCTGTTTTCCTACATAACAGATAGATCTCAGAGGTCAGCTGCTTTATAACAACGGGTGCTATCAAAATATTAATGGCATATAAAAAAACATATATAAAATAAACAAACACACCTTTTTCACATGTATAGTCTACCTCTAAGTTGTTTTTCAGTTCGTCCCAGCAGTTTGTAGCGAGGGGTATCTGAGCATCGGAAATCTCGACTCGACAGTTTTGTTTATTAGAACACAAGTTGTCAAAGTATTGGAGAGCATTGACGTAACAGCCGAGGTAGCCAGCCATGTCGACATGCTTGTCTATACAGCGGCCGATGTGCACCCTACCGTAGCTGGCATTCCGCATGACGATCACTTCACCTGGCGAGCATTCGGCCTCGAACACTTCCCCAGCGCAGTATTCTAAAAAAAATAATCAACATTGTTTAAAAATAGCTAGACAAAGCTTGAGTGTCTAAAAAAAAATCAATATTGTTTAAAAATAGACAAAGCTTGAGTAAAAAGTACGTTTGTTGTTACAAGTTATGTCATATTACGCCTACGGGGTCAGTTAGTGTGAAATGTATTGCCATGCGTGTCAAAAAAAAAAAAAAGGGAGAAAGGGGGTAGTGTTGAGGCCAGGCGCGGTCCGCGTGGAGTCCCAATTTTGTTTTAAAAAGGGGGTTAATTTTCATTCAGCACTCGGCGTTTCCCACAAAAGGGGGTTATTTCGAATTTTTTCTCCAAATTTTGGTTGAAAAGGGTATTTTTTCAAAATCAGCATGAAAATGACCCCTTTATTTTATTATTTTGAAAGATTAAAATTTTCTTCAACCAAATATTTTCATACATTGGTTGTCAGGGGGAGTGGGGAGGAGGCGGGGGTGGGTGGCGGAGGGGGGGGGGCATGTTTAGCACTTTTACCTTCCGGTCTTTTTCATGTGCTATTAATTTATTATTTATTCATTTTTTGTATAGCTTTAGAAAATTTTTGTTTTTACACTGATATAGCACTGAAACATACCGGCTTAAATTGTATGACTGATTTGCAACAACAATTAATAGTTGTGGCACAATTTGCCCGCCTCTGAAATACTGGTCTAAAGCGTTAAAAATCGTTTGGTCAGGTATATATATTATTAGGTCATGTATGCAAAGGCGCTCAGCATTTGTTGAAACTTGTTTGAACAGTCCGAAAATATTTCTTTGAAACAATTTCAGCATCAGAACAAATACATCAACCGTAAATAAATTGATAGAAATGAAATGTGACATAAAATCGCCACCCTGCTAAAAAGTTCAAAGAAAGGTGTTGTAAAACGCGTGACTGTGTCCTAAGTACTTACCGGTTAACTGGCTTTTCGTATTCTTAATCCAAATAAATAAAAAAATCAAGGAAACACTGATTTGCTTCACTGCCATTTTCCTGCCATTCACCCATTGAGCGACGGCCATATTGGAGCTTGTTAACATAAACAGATGCTCAATCCACACAAGCCAAGCACCAGGGCTCTTAACGGCGTATTGATTAGTCATCACTGCAGTTGGCTGCATCCTGAGCTAGTGCAATAGTCAGGCGCAACACAGTCAACACAGCGATCAATAGCGCTATGGGCTCGAGGTAAAACCATGAAACGAAGGCAAAGAAATGCTTTATCAAATTAATTTTTATTATTCTGAGCAATATGACCACTACAAGACAATGACAAATATATTACACTTTTAGTTAGAAACTGTAAGATAAATAAAATGAACTTTCTAAATTCAAGCATTATTAGAAACGTTTATTATGTACAATGCGCTTAATAAATTATCCATACCCGACACTCCCTGACATGTCTCAACAGTTTTACAACACGTGCTTTTTTCATTTTTCACCGCATCACGAGCACGTAGTTGGGAGGGGAGGGGGTGAATCACAAGCACGTGCTGATAGTGGTGCGGGGAGGGGACGTGGTGCATCACGAGCACGTGCAGATAGTTGGTCGGGGGCAGGGGGTGCATCACGAGCACGTGTAGATAGTTGGTCGGGGGCAGGGGGTGCATCACGAGCACGTGTAGATAGTTGGTCGGGGAGGGGATGTGGTGCACCACGACCACATGCACATAGTTGTGCGGGGGTAGGGGTGCACCACGAGCACGTGTAGATATTTGTGCGGGAGTAGGGGTGCACCACGAGCACGTGCAGATAGTTGGGCGGGGGCAGGGGGGCATCACGAGCACGTGTAGATAGTTGGGCGGGGGCAGGGGGTGCATCACGAGCACGTGTAGATAGTTGGGCGGGGGCAGAGGGTGCATCAAGAGCACGTGTAGATAGTTGTGCGGGGGCAGGGGGTGCATCACGAGCACGTGTAGATAGTTGGGAGGGGGCAGAGGGTGCATCAAAAGCACGTGTAGATAGTTGTGCGGGGGCAGAATGTGCATCAAGAGCACGTGTAGATAGTTGGGCGGGAGCAGGGGGTGCATCACGAGCACGTGTAGATAGTTGGGAGGGGGCAGAGGGTGCATCAAGAGCACGTGTAGATAGTTGGGCGGGGAGGGGAGGGAGTGCATCACGAGCACGTGTAGATAGTTGTGCGGGGGCAGGGGGTGCACCACGAGCACGTGCAGATAGTTGGGTGGGGGCAGGGAGTGCACCACGAGCACGTGCAGATAGTTGGGCGGGGGCAGGGGGTGCATCACGAGCACGTGTAGATAGTTGTGCGGGGGCAGGGGTTGCAGCACGAGCACGTGCAGATATTTCTACCAACACGTCCCATCACTGCTGCACGTTGTGGTGTAGGAGCTTGACAGCGCTTTGGTAAGGTGGCAGCGTGTCATTATAGGTTGATCCTGGCACATAGGTCTGGTTTGGCGTCTGCCCGCGGGGCCTACAAAAAATAAACAGAATATTTAGTATTTTGATTAATAAACTCTCATTGCACTGAATTTTTAGATCGTATTTTTACTTGTGTTACAAGAACAATAAAAGATATTCAAAATGTATTTACCAACAACTGTGTGAGTGCACCCTGCCCCTGGTGGAGGGGGGGCATTCACATATCAACTGGTTACCATACGTGTCCATAAGTTTTCAATAGGACCCCTAAACGCTGAGTGCTACTTTTGAAAGAAAACCGCCCCTTTTTCAATCAAACGCAGCGTACAATTCTGAGAAATCCCCTTTTTGTGGAGAAATAACTGAAAATTATCCCTCCTTTAACGAAATTAGCATTTCGCGCGGACCGCGTCTGGCCTCAAAACTATCCCCTTTCTCCGCGTTTTTTTTCTTCTTATTTTTGGATACGCATCGTAAGACATATGACTCCAAGTACCTCCCACCCCCCCCCCCCCCACCCCTGGAGCACCATTCCTTGTTTCATTTTTACGTTTTTGCTCTTTTTCAATGCCAAAGTTGAGTTTCGTTTATCTTCACTACAGTTCTATCCTGCACACGCACGACGACAATGAGGCACTAATGCTGTACTATCTGTACTACCGTTGTACTGTCTGCCGTACTGCTGTACTGTCTGCTCTACTGCTGTACTGTCTATCCTACTGCTGAACTGTCTGCCCTATCGCTGTACTATCTGCCCTATTGCTGTACTGTCTGCCCTATTGCTGTACTGTCTGCTCTATCTCTGTACTGTCTGCCCTATCTCTGTACTGTCTGCCCTATTGCTGTACTGTCTGCCCTATTGCTGTACTGTCTGCCCTATCGCTGTACTGTCTGCCCTATCGCTGTACTATCTGCCCTATCGCTGTACTGTCTGCCCTATTGCTGTACTGCCTTCTCTACTGCTGTACTGTCTGTCCTACTGCTGTACTGTCTGCCCTATCGCTGTACTGTCTGCCCTATCGCTGTACTGTCTGCCCTATTGCTGTACTGTCTGTCCTATTGTTGTACTGTCTGCCGTATTGCTGTACTGTCTGCCCTATTGCTGTGCTGTCTGCCTTATTGCTGTGCGGTCTGCCCTATTGCTGTGCTGTCTGCCCTATTGCTGTACTGTCTGCCCTACTGCTGTACTGTCTGCCCACTGCTGTACTGTCTGCCCTATTGCTGTACTGTCTGCCCTATTGCTGTGCTGTCTGCCCACTGCTGTACTGTCTGCCCTATTGCTGTACTGTCTGCCCTATTGCTGTACTGTCTACCCTATTGCTGTACTGTCTGCCCTATTGCTGTACTGTCTGCCCTATTGCTGTACTGTCTGCCCTATTGCTGTACTGTCTGCCCTATTGCTGTGCTGTCTGCCCTATTGCTGTACTGTCTACCCTATTACTGTACTGTCTGCCCTATTGCTGTACTGTCTGCCCTATTGCTGTACTGTCTGCCCTATTGCTGTACTGTCTGCCCTATTGCTGTACTGTCTGCCCTATTGCTGTACTGTCTGCCCTATTGCTGTGCTGTCTGCCCTATTGCTGTACTGTATGTCCTACTGTTTTACTGTTTGTCCCAGTGGTGGCATTAGCTTGGCCAGAGATAAATAAATAACTGTCATTTCGAGCGATTTTATATAATTTCGTTGTTTTGTGGGTAACTAAGTCACGTGATAGAAACGTGTGACCGACGTTTCACAATTTGTCAGACTGCCAGCTGAGTAAAACAGTATCCAACTTGATAAAAATCACAAATCCGAAAATTTCGTTGAGATAAACTGTGTAACTTGAAGCAAATATTTAATACCCCGTTGCGTCTTTTAAGCATAAATTTCGAGCAGCCAAACCAGGGATTGTTTCTGGTAAGGGGGGAATGTGGTGGGGTGTGGGCGGTTAGGGAGAAGGAGCACAGCCTGCTCCCATCTGATGTGCATCGATATAATCACGCTTATATCTATATTTTTTTATATCTTTTTTAGTGCAGCTGTCTTATCAGAGATATCTCACCTTTTGACGTGAACACACACACCGATGACGAAAATCACAGACGATACCAAGATAAGACACGAGCAGGCTCCAAATACCAATATGCCTGTAAATAAACAAACAAATAAATAAACAAATAAACAAAGGCCACCTATGTTGCGATATGTGAAGTATCTATTTTCACGTTTTGAGCGTGAAAAAAAATTGTAAAAATAATAACAGAACCTGAATTGTTTAATGATTTTCTCAGGAGAAAGATAAATGATGAGATAAAACCGGCGATATTTTGCGGCGGTGGCAAGCATTGTAATTTCCGGTTTATTGAGGAAACATGTGCAGTGGCACTGACGTCATATATCAAAGACGTCGAGTCAGTCCCCATTACATGGTGTTTTAAAATCGCGTTAAAATCACAAAGGGTAAAAACCTACCGGGAGAGATCTCTTCATAAAGTGACTTCCTTTCCTTGTGTGAAGCGGCAGCCGAAAGACCTGCTTTAGAACAAAAGTTGAAAAGACAAATTTTAAACATTGATATTTTCCTTGACTTTCGCATATGGTCATTTCAGGAAAGGTTCACTTGTCATCCTAAAGGGTTGGGGCAAGGAAGGGTTGTCGTATGGTCACATCCGGTAACGGCTTGTGATCCTGAAGGGTTGGAGCAAGGAAGGGTTGTCGTATGGTCACATCGGTGGACGGCTTGTGATCTTGAATGGTTGGAGAAAGGAAGGGTTGTCGTATGGTCACATCGGTGGACAGCTTGTGATCCTGAAGGGTTGGAGCAAGGAAAGGTTGTCGTATGGTCACATCCGATGACGGCTTGTGATCTTGAAGGGTTGGAGCAAGGAAAGGTTGTCGTATGGTCACATCGGTGGACGGTTTGTGATCCCGAGGCAGAGCTGTCGTATGGGCTGTTCCGGGACGGCTTGCTGTGTATTTCCAGCCGTTTTTCTACCGGAATTTAAAAAAAAATGTAACAACAAAAGGATTGCAGTAATAGTAGTGGGTGAAGACCTGTATTCACCTCACTGCTAGTAATTGGGGCAATCCTCCTACCCTTCAGCTAAATGATAAGTTGACAAAATTCTCCTCTTAAAAACTGTTTCAAGACTTGTCTCATAAACGTCACTCTGAACAAAAATTATTCCTAAAAGTTGTGGATTCTACAATGAAACTGAGTTATCAGTTAGTGCAATACCTGTGCCACATTGACCTGTGGCCCCAATCCACTGGTTACCCTCGCACTTGAGTGTCCACGTGTGTTTACCGGAAGTACAACCCATTACGAGTTCGTCTGCTTCCCGCCGCACCCAGGCGCCATCTGGTGCCGTGACGTCACCACATCCTAAAACTAAAGACGCAGAAAAATGACATGCTGCAAGATTAAAATCTGGAACATAACGTGCCCTACAAAAGCATTGTTTACAGTTAACAATAATTAATTAATCACTTTAATAAGTCTTCTTATAGGGATGAAAGGATGATTTTTCTATGAAAATAGAAACGTGCTAACCTTCGAATTTAAGAAGAAAATTTCTGTCGCCGATGGAATGCCTTCGTTTAAATTCGACCAAATGACCATTGGAAACCATTAATTTCTTTTCTCTTTTCCCGCCACCACAAACATCCACTGAATTAGACGACACGGCATCCCTCAAGGTCCCATACGTGTCCCGGCATCGCCCGCTGCCCCTGTCACCCCACGTGAAGTCCAGCATCGTGATATTAAGGCGCTGGCTGGGTGACGCGGCGAAGGTGTGAACATTGGCGCCGCATTTATAAAGCCCCACACTTGAAATGACTGTAGATTCTTGAATAACAATTTCATGACTGTTACAGTCAATTTGTCGTACTGAAATGAAAAGTCAACAATTTCAGCTAAAGACTGATTTTAAAAAATCAACTTTTGAAAATATAGTCAAATTAAGAGATGCATGCAATGAGCATATTTATGTTCTTCAGCCATAAAACTGCAAATATTTAAATTTAATAGTTTGCTGATAATGTTGTAAAATATTACAACAAGCTTTACTATTTCAAAAGTTTCATTTTCCAGATATAAAGCTGGTGTGTGATTGACGGAAACAATGACAAAACGCGGTACATTTGCAGTAATTTGAATTATTTGAACAAAGGCCAATATTTGACAAATTCAGAACTAGCCCCAACTAGCCATTGTAAACAACGTAAACTCGATATCGATAATTTATCCGGTACTATCGAATGTTGGATATCGCAATTATTTCTGATGTGTAAAGCAGTAAAGGCATTAAAAAACTAAAATAAATTTCATAAAATCTCATAGAATCTTGTAAAAGTCTTTCTATGATGTATTTTTTTCTGTTTCCATGTACATCAAAGTCCAAAAACAGGTAATAGTTTATATAAAAATCAACAACTTCTATCTAATATTAACCTAGTGTGGAATTTTGTATGTAGTTTTTTTTATTATATTTTGTTTTTATAAGGAAACTTGAGTAAGAAATTCTTAAAATTTTGCTCAAATTATTTACTAGATATCAAAAATAAATTTTGAGATCAAAACATCATTTGCACATTTCAAAATATAAATTTAAAAAGTCTTATTCTGAAAAAAATTAAATGTAATATAAAATAAATTCTTGATATCAACAAAAAGAAAATAATTTACTGAGCTCAGAATTGTGATTTTGCTGTCAAATATTTCATATTTGCTATCGAGAATTGAACTTTTGATCAAAAGAAATTAATGTTAGATATCAATAAATTATTTTTGATATCAATCAATATTTTTTTTGTATCTCTAAATATTTATTGTTATTAAGAATTTTTTTGAGATCAAGAATACATTTGGATATATCAAAAATATCATTTTAGAGAACAAAAATTCATTCTTGATCTCATTTTTGAGATCCCCAATTAATTTTTGATATAAAAATATCAGCTTTTGAGATCAAAAATTAATTCTTGATATCAATAATTGGCTTATAAATACGAAAATGGCATTCCATACGCTAACCCTTTTGGCACGTGTATTCAGCTTCTAGGTTATTTTTCAATTCCTCAAGACATGTCCTGGTTGCTGGAATATCGACATCAGATATGTATGATTCGCAGCTTTGTTTATTTGAGCACAGGGCATCGAAGTGCTTGAGGACGTTAGAGGAGCAGCCCAGGTAGCCCATGTCCCTGGTGATACACCGGCCTAGACGCATGCGTCCGTACTCAGCACTGCGCATGACGATGACGTCATCGCGCGAACACCGCGCTTCAAAGCTCTCGCCATTGCAATATTCTAAAGCAAATAAACACAGTGTATCAATAACATCGAACACTTTATTATTATTATTATTATTATTATTATTATTATTATTATTATTATTATTATTATTATTATTATTATTATTATTGTTGTTGTTGTTGTTGTTGTTATTACTTTCTGTTATTGTTGTTGGAGTGATTCCATCGCTCAATACTTTTTTTATCCGAAGTAGGAGGGGGGCGGGAAGGGGTGTACTTTGCTTCCGCGTATATTCACAAAAAGCAACTATTGCAGTGCACCCTCAACCCCAGATTTCGAGTGGATTTCGAAGAGCCGTACATAAATTTGCTGCCTTTGTGTTAAGTGAGATTTCGTTAACTCACAAAACGTCAAGGCCCGTTTTGTGTCCTAAAATTATACCAACTCCAAGCAACGACATATCAGACGCCATTTGCGCTAACCACAAAGGAAGTATGACACTTTTTATATTCTCCGCTTCAAATGATACAGGACTCAATTCGAAGCCAAGACAACAAAGCTCAGTTATGACAATTATCAACAAATTCCTTCTATTGTTACAGAATTCACATCAGTTTATGACCAATTTACTTTCAGCCTTCACGATAACAGTATAAAATCATCGCACTATTTCGAAAAAATATCTTACCTTTTAAAATTTGTTGAGTCAGATATTCCTGAAATAAGATAAAAATGAGAAGCAAGGCAAGCAAGATGGCAGCGTCCGCCATGTTTACAGAGGCAAAACACTCGCCTAATGTATGCTGATTTATTTTGCTCTTTGCCGAATGCTTGTCCCTGTATTGATTACTCAGAGAGCTTCCCATGAGGCTGTGGTCTGCAGCCGTGGCCGCAGAGCAATATCCTGGTGCAACACAGGCAACATAGATCAATAAGACGAATACAAAGCCATAAAGAGGAGAGCGGAAATTAGACAGCGCCCGATTACTCTTGAATACTGTAAAAGTAAAAATCCTTGCGAGGAGTGTATTTTCGCTCTTTTTGCAAAGCAAGTCCATTCTTGAAAAATATTTCCTGCGAAAATTAAATCTCAATGTTAGGTATTACGGAAGGCTTTTCAAACGTTTCTTCTCTACCTATGTATTCCTATGATAATGCATTAGGTTGCCAATTCACGAAAACAAAATTCGGCAAAAACTTCTGCTTTTACAGTATTTTTTTTCGTATTTTTGTTTGGATGAGGCGCCGTCAACTTCCTGTAAGTGTGTATTACCTCATTACGTCATTGCAAATGGCCGACCTCGTAACTTTAGGAAGGTTAGACTCGATGCAGTGAAAACAATCAATCAAATTACCGCCTATTGTTTTAACAATTTCATTTCAGATAAAATGAGAAAAAATGGCTATTTTCCGTATTTTTTATCGAGTACGGGCAGTTATCATTCCTCCGGTCGAACACATCCAAATCCTCGTTACAGCGAAGAAAAACACTGATTTCTTAAAAAAATACAAGCATTTTTATTGAAACCTATACAGCATAAATGTATAAAAAACACACAATGTGATGTTTTATAGTCATCGTCACAGTCTACACGATGGAGTTTAACTGGCCAATGAGAATTTAGATAATGGAGGAAAATACAACAAAACCAGATGTAGTCATTCGCGTTCCGCTGTTATATAACAGCTGACCTCTGGAGAGATCATTTTGTTATGTATACACATAAAAGCAGATGGACTGGGAACGACGTTCCTGCGTTGTACTATTTTCACGGAATCCCCAGAGGGTATAGACGGAACAAAAGGGTGTTACACAAAACAGACGGAACCGCCGCAGAGGCTGGCTGATGGACGACAACGGTTCGTGCCCCACACGTTCACACCGCTTCCCACACATGCACACGCACACACACAGCCGCACACACACACACATACCTACGCACAAATAAGTATCCTTAGGCGAGGAAAAATAGCCTTGTTTCTCATACCCGGATGAAACAAGAATTTCGGTAAATGAAGGGTCATCGAAATTTTCAAAAATATTAAAAAAACGTTCGGCTCCGGGTATAATATTATCTAAAAATAATAAAGAGTATCTTTTTTTCAAAATTTGGATTTGAAACAAGACTATTCTTCTTCCTGGTGTTACTGTCGGTCGATCGCTTTACAACAAGAACGCACAACACAGACAGACAGAGCAATACGGATCTGCCCCCATATACACATGGATAATGTGTCAGTCTTTGATTGTTGCAATTTTGGTTGTTTATACAAGTTTTATGGATATTTATTCGTTTAGATTCCCATTTTTTGTTTTGACTCTACGCAATTCAATGGATCACTGATCAATATCGACAATTTGTCACTTGCAAGTACGAAACATTCACAGAAACACGCAAATATCTTGCATTCGCAGTTTCCACAACCTGTTCGTTCTGTCTTAATGCCGGCATGTCTGCGCATCCAGAACAGCAAATTAATCCAGATTAATCGTGGATCTGCCGAGGCAAAGTTCTCTCCACATTCCTCCTGTCCTGCGTCGGCATACCGGGGCCTCCGTATTCGGCGTTGCCAGGGTGCGGTGGAGCAGCCACTGTATTGTACGGGTAGGGAGGTAACAGAGTTTTATCGCCCTCGTGTATCACTGGTACTCGCTGTCTTTGATTTTCGTAGTTTCTGGAATATTTGAATAACATGTATCTGATATTACTACAGAGCTTACGGTCTAGTTTTGCAAACAGACACATTTTAAGCCCGGCAATTTTCAGCTGAAGCAATGCAGTAAAATTTTAAGTCACAACTGAAAACAACTTCAAAGCTTATGACTCCATAGCTATATTTTGTGAAAACAAGCCAGTTTTAGGAAAACGGTCCTCTTCAGTTTTAACATTGACCCCAAATTATGTCTGTCGGTCTGTCTCCCTCCCTCTTCCTTCCCTCTCTCTTTCACTCCATCTCTCTGTCTCCTCCTGTCTCCCCTTCTCTCTCTCTCTCGCTCTTTCTCTCTCTCTCTCTCTCTCTCTCTCTCTCTCTCTCTCTCCCCCTCCTTCCACTCTCTCTGTCTCCTCCTGTCTCCCCTTCTCTCTCTCTCTCTCTCTCTCTCTCTGTCTCTCTCTCTCTCTCTCTCTCTCCCCCTCTCCCTCCCTCTCTCTTTCTCTCTCCATCTCCCTCCCTCTCTCTTTCTCTCCCCCTCCTTCCACTCTCTCTGTCTCCTCCTGTCTCCCCTTCTCTCTCTCTCTCTCTCTCTCTCTCTGTCTCTCTCTCTCTCTCTCTCTCTCTCTCTCTCTCTATCTCTTTCTCTCTCTCTCTCTCTCTCTCTCTCTCTCTCTATATATATATATATATATATATATATATATATATATATATATATATATATATATATATATATATATATATATATATGTCTCTCCTTCCCCCTCTATCCGTTTCTCTCTCTTTCCCTTACTTTCACTCTTTTTGCCTAGAGCAGTACTGAACTAGACCTTACCTGACATGTATACACACACCGACAGTAAATATTGTCGCCGACAGGAAAATCAGCACCGAGCAAGCAGCGAAAACCAACACCCCTGGTAAAGTGTATAAAAACAGTAAAACATTGTAAACAAGCATATGGTAAACACACACAGGGTAAACTACACATGGTAAACACACACACACGTGGTAAAACACACACATGGTAATACACGCACACGGTAAACCATATGTGATAACACACACACACACAAGGTAAAACATACACGCAAATGGTAAACACACACACGGTAACACATACACGCAAATGGTAAACTCACACACATGGTAGCATATGCATGGTAAGTATAAGCACGCATGGTAATACACACATTCTAATACACACCTAGTAACACACAAACATGGTAAACACGCTATAAAGCCACACAGTGATCACACGGTTACCATTTGACCATATTCAACACAGCTATTTTATTTTCAAGCCTATATATTTGATGTGCCCTTCACCGTTTCCCTTGGAAAAATTAACAAAATCATCGACATGACAAGGATTTGCTGTTTACAAAAGAAGCGCGTCACCCCCATGAACCCGCTGGTGTTACCTGTTGAAATGTTTTGTTTAATGTGGTTCTTGCTTTTCTTCTTTTCTTCCGATTTTAACATATTTACATCTGAAACAAATAGAAATACTGCCACACATTCTACTTTATGATTTGGTATACAAAAACATCTGCTGTGGCATTATCTAAAAGTGCTGTTGTAATAAAATGCTTCGTTCGTTAATAATACCATGACAGACCAAGCATTCCCCCCCCCCCCCTCAACCCAATCATGCTCCAAACCGGAGCTACTCTTTCCCCCGCCCTGCCATGAGCACGTATTTTATGGAGGAGCCGTTACCTGAATATATGAGAACGAAATGAAGCTGATTTTAAAACCAATCAACAATTAACATATTTACTGAATTGCCAACATGGCAAAAGTTTTGTTTGTTTGTTTGTTTGTTTTTGTGGTCAGGGTATGAGAGAAAGCGCACCTGTTCCGCACTGGCCGGCTGCCCCGACCCACTGGTTACCCTCGCACCTTAGTGTCCACGTGTGTTTCCCTGACACACAGCCCATCGCGAGTTCGTCTGCTTCCCGCCGTGCCCATGCGCCATCTGGTGCCGTGACGTCACCACAACCCAACACTGTTTTCAAGACGGAAAAGAATGAATTGAGTGAAACATAGTACGTTACCCATTATTCTTTTTTTTCAGCCGAGTTCAAACTTTTTATAATTTATTTATTATTATTTACTCCCTCGCAGCTAATTACGATTTCACGGTTTTGTAAACGTTTATATGACATAATGCTTATAGCAATTTACTGTATATAGATTATAATTTTGAAGATTTAGTAGTGTTTCAGTCAGGAAAATGTGTGCAACGAAGGTACAAGGGCAAGATTGAAAGAACGTCATATGTTAAGAGCTAAACATATTAAATTATTCTGAAGACTTATCAGTGATTCGATAAGAAGGGGTTGTTTTGAAGTCACAAGCACCCATATTAAGCAATTTGTTAGTCCTCCCGTATCCTCCCCCAGCCCCCCTATGGTTTAAAAGATTAAAATCACTATCGAACTTACGCTTTATTTTCAACAGAAAACTGCTATCAAACCCGTTCCTGTGGAGCTGCATGTGTATTTTATTCCCATTCGAGACCATGAGATGCTTCACCCGCTCGCCACCGCTGCACATATCCACAGCATTCGACGAAATCGCGTCTTTCATGCTACCGATTTTATTCGGACATCGCTGACTGACATCCGCATTCCAGCTGAAGGCGATAATCGAGATATTGAGCTGTTGACCGGGGCGGGATGAAATGACCTTGAGACCGGTCCCGCAGCGTCGGAGAGTCTCGCTGGAGATGGCGCCATCTTCCGTTATCACGATCTCGGCATTGCTGCAGCTCACGGGCAGCACTAAAACCAAACACCTTATAACAACAACTGTATATTTTTAATGTTATTTATTTTTTTGCAAAGATCTATTTGGTGAAGGTATACGTTTATGACACATACATACCCGGATAAGTATAAGATTTCAAACAATCTGCTATATAAATTGTCCCCAGGAGACATTTGTTCCTACGGATCCGTGGTTCCGACGCCCTTTGATGTCATCTGGTTGGATTTTTTTTTTGCCGTAAGAGCGTGACGTAAGCACCTGACCAAGTGCCTCTTGGAGTGTTTCTCAGTTTTTTTTAAACTCTTTTCAATAAATGTGATCTGCTGAACAAGTTTTTCTTTTTTCCTCGTTCTTCTTTTTTCAGCACCCAGAAAAAAAATGCTGTTTTTATTTTTATTTATTTATTTTTTTTTGGCAATGGACAGAGCATTTTAAGCTTATTGAAACGAGGCAAAAGTCACATGGTCTGAGTTTGGTCGAGGGTAAGGGGTGGGGCGGCGGCAAAAAGTAACCTCTTCCTATTATCTTTATACACTTACCTTTCTCACATCTATATGATGCCTCGAGATTATTTTTCAATTCTTCCCAACAAGTCATCGACGTAGGAATATCAAAATCCGAAATAGGAGTCGTGCATGTTTGTTTATTCGAGCAAATGGTATCAAAATGGTGGAGGACGTCAGACGAACAGCCGAGGTATCCCATGTCCTTTACGATGCATTTTCCCAGCCTCATCCGTCCGTAACTCGCATTAGTCATGACGATCACCTCATCTCTGGAACAACTCGCTTGAAAAGTTTCTCCAGTGCAATATTCTATGAACAAACCAAGAGTCACTTAAAAGAAAATAGAAAACAACTGTTTTCGATTGATATTAATTATTATCACACTGAGAAAATCATTTTCCACAATTATAGCAGGTAATACCATTCAGTAAGGATGGGATCCAAATATGATGCTTTAAGAATTTCCTTTTTGCTTATTTATTTGACAAAAGCAAACATCACAGTTGTCTTCAAGAGATATAAACACAGAGTCTATAGGACTGTTCTCTTGTAGACTCTTTTCTACAGATTCTAGATCGCATATAAGTATTATGACGTCACTATACCTCTCATTGATTCAGTTCCGATGCAGAATTTGACAAATAAAAATAGAAACAATGACAAAAATATTCCGGTGTCCGCCATTTTGTTTCAGTTGTCTGTTGCCATCAATGGGGGACGCCATCTCTTCTAACCAGTAGCGTAATGTATGCTAAATCATTCTGAGCCGCTGCCGCGCATGTGAGTATTGATTGCTCGTGTACTGGCTGGAGCTGCTGCAGATAAAGCCAGCGCAATAGAACGGCGCAACACAAACAACACAGATCAATACCGCAGACCCCTCTCTCGGAGCAATTGGCTCGGGTTTCATGACTGCTGCTCAAATAATGACAGTCTTGCTCAAGTCTAAACTTCTACAGGTGATGCCAACTCTTAATATGAATGGCCAGTAGAAGCACAAGTATCAGATAATTGTAAGAAATATTACAAAGGCTTATTTTTTTTATACATTTTAAAGATTGAAAGCGTGTAAAACAGTCAAATTGATCTTCTCAGTTTTGTGTGACCAAAAATCCCCATTAAAAATTTTATTTATTGCAAAGAAGAGTGTGTACACAAGGCATAAAAAACTGAACAATCTAGTCTGCTGTGACGTCACACATTTGACCTATATATGTTACAGTCAATGTTGGAAACCCGCCATTTCACGAAATAGCAAACCGTGTTGGGTAAATTCGCGTAATGCCTAAAATCTTTTGCCATTTCACGAAATAACCTAAAAGTTAGGTTCTTTCATGAAATTACCTAAATTTTCGGTTTGCCATTACGTGAAATGGCAAACTGTTATCTATAACAGGTGAATATCACAGGAAAAACGGCTTAATTCTAGAGTAGGTAAAAGCAGACGTTTTAGTATGTTCTTTTTCAGAGTAGGTTAACGGCAAATCGGTGACTAGTTCCTGAGTACATCATCTTAACCCAGTTCAGTGTGTTTTTCTGAAATTTATCCTAATAGCAATTAAATCAATCAAACAGGAACACAAACACTTGTGTGCATTACCATGAATTACAATTCATATGATCGCGTTAAAAGCTTCTGATCAGTTGCAATCAACTGTGATGGATTAATTAAAGGAACAAACCAAATTGATGTATTTGTTACAGCGAATCTGTAAAACCAGCGAATCTGTAGATTCGCTGACTCACTTAGCGAATCTGTAGATTCGCTGGTTTTCCCCTTTAAAATTATTCAGATTCGCTGAAATTGCCTGACCAGTCATCTTTACCGACAGGATTACTTGTGTTGGGTGATATTTGAAATTTAATTGCTTTTATGTGGCTTCTTTACTCCAGAGGTGTTTTACACAACTTTTTCTTGTTTTTTTTTTCTTATTTTTTTTTTTTTTTTTGGGGGGGGGTGTGATATATTGCAATCGGAACATGTAAAATTGCACATATTTTTATTTAACTAGCTTTAAAATACATTGTTGAAATGCGAGTTTCTAGTCTCAAATGATAAACAATATTGGGAAGTTATCACAGCAAATCTTAATACTGTGGATTCTAAATAAATTGCAATCATTACTCCCCTTCTGAGTATCAGTCAAATTACCGTTAGCCAAATTGCAATTATTTTTCCGTGAGTGCAACACAAAAATCTCTTCACCTCCGGGTGATATAAATTGCAATTGGATTACGGTACGCTTATCCAATCAGTGTTAATTTTCGATGCTCCGCATACTCATAGTTTAATTTAGCAGAAACTGATAGGACAATGATTTCAACGAATAGAAACTTTATTCCGTTGTGAAAGCATATAATTGCTGTATTTTCATCAAATGACTAAAAAAAACCTCAGCTACATGAAATGAGTTAATAGCAATGGAAACAGAGAATGGAGCCCGATTTTAATATATTCCCGTCACACAAACCAAGAAAAAGGTGTGTAAAATACATCAAGTGATCATGTCGGGAAAGATGACCGAACAGGCAATTTCAGCGAATCTGTATAATTTTTTAGGTGAAAAACCAGCGAATCGCTAAGTGAGTCAGCGAATCTACAGATTCGCTGTAACAGATTCATTGTATTTGAAAACTGAAGTAATCTTATTGCAATTATAAAAGATAAAAGGCACAACATTGTCACGATTGTAAGTAATTTCGAGCAAAAAAGCTTATTTCACAATTTTGCCTGATCTTGGTTTGCCAATTTGTGAAATAAAATGTAAGATTTTTAGGTAATTTCGTGAAATAACCTAACTTTTAGGTTATTTCGTGAAATGGCAAAAGATTTTAGGCATTACGCGAATTTACCCAACACGGTTTGCCATTTCGTGAAATGGCGGGTTTCCAACATTGACTGTAACATATACATTTTTATAAAACCATACAGAATTAGTTTCGCTACTGTAAGAAGTCAATGTTTGAACAGTGCGCGTATTAATGTATTGAAACCTTCCAGTAAATATTCTGACGTTGATCGAATGTCGATTTTAGGTTGCGACGTCGACCCGACCAAACCTCAACATCAACTCCGGCTGATTGTAGTCTGATAATCGACGTCTACCCAACGTCGGAAGGTTTCAACTTCCATAAACAACTAAAACCCGCCTTGATCCGACCTCGGATGCGACGGCTATGCAACGTCGATGTAACGTCGCAATGTTTACTGGGTTGTTGCGAAGTGAAAATATTTTCAGTTTTGCAGCTGTGGAACGCGTGTCAAAAGTTCTCAAAAAAATGGAAGTCCAAACTCCAGTGACGTCATCGATGATACGGTATCGTCTCATTTGCACCCGTCAATGGCCTTAGCAATGTTCGGCTTTGGTCATCACGTGAATTCGGTGGCATCACTTGAGGCAAGTCCTGCTTTGGATTCTGCAATGTGATGTCATAGTTGGCGAATGGGACATCTGGAGCTAGCTGGCCTTCGTGGAGTTTCAACGATCTCGTCCGTGTCTGTGATCCTCTAATGAAACAAAAAAAAAATTATGTTCATGAAATCAAAATGCAAAGAAATGAAGCAATCCTAAACATAAAATGTGAAAAAAAAACGAAGCGCTACCCGGGCGTTACCCAGAACTATCTAGGACTACCCAGGCCTATCTTGGAATATGCAGGACTACCCAGCACTTCTCGGAACTACCAAAGACTACCCAACATCAACCAGGAGTACCCTAGACTGCCCAGGACTACCTAAGACTACTCAGGACTACCCAGCACTACTTGTGACTACCCAGTACAACCCAAGACTACCCAGCACTACCCTTCACTACCCAGCACTTCCTGGGACTACCCAGCACTACCCAAGAGTACCCAGAAGTACCCTGGACTACGCAGGACTACCTAAGACTACTCAGGACTACCCAGAGCTATGCAGGACTACACGGAACTACCCAGGACTACCCGGGACTACCCAAGACTACCCAGCATCAACCAAGAGTACCCATCACTAACCAGCACTACCCAGGACTAATCAGGACTAACCAGCACTACCCAGGACTAATCAGGACTAACCAGCACTACCCAGGACTAATCAGGACTAACCAGCACTACCCAGGACTAATCAGGACTAGCCAGCACTACCCAACACTACCCGGGACTAACCGGAACTACATCAGGACTACCCAGCACTACCTAGGACTACCAAGGACTAACCGGGACAACCCAGGACTACCCAACACTACCTAAGACTAACCAGAGGAAAAATGATCCCTGATTGCACTCAATTCTAATAGGCTAGGTTCTGGGTGCCAAATAACCTTACTTTTTTCTCTATAAAAAAGGGGAGGGGGAGGTATGGGGTACGGGAGTGTATTCCATACAGTAACGGTGTACTGCCTGTCTCTCCAGACAGGAGGGGGAGGGGAGGTATAGGGTACGGGAGTATATTCACTGCAGCAACGGCCTATTCATGCTTGGTGGGGGGGGGGGGGGATGGGGAGGTGGGAAGGGGGAGGTATGCGGTACGGGAGTATATTCCATACAGTAACTGTTCTGCCTATTCATGCTTGGTTAGGGGAGGGGATAGGGAGGGGGGAGGGGGTAGGTGTGGGGTACGGGAGTGTATTCCATACAGTAACGTTGCACTGCCTGTCTCTCCAGACGGGAGGGGGAGGGGGGAGGTATGGTTTACGGGAGTATATTCCATGCAGCAAGGTTGCACTGCTTACCTTTTCACATGGATACAAACGCCAATGGTGAAAATAACTGACGACAAAAATATCACACACGAGCATCCCGCAAACACCATTATGCCTGAAATGAGTAGGACGTTTTTGTTGTTGTTTTTCATATTTCAATTTAGCAAGTGAGGAAAAACATAATTTTAACCCTTGATAAATTGTATTTTTTCTTTTCTTAAATTACAATATTTTTCTCTGAGTTAAAACAATCTACATATTATAGTTAATTTTTGACTCAAGCCACCCCTTGCTGAAACTTGAAATATATTTGATTAAAAGCGGACACTGAAATCGACTGTGGCAGCAAAGTTTTGAGGATATCTTCTAAATATAGACAATAAAACATTTGACAAAAATGGCTGTACAATATTATTAAAAAATAATTTTGCTCACCCAAAGATATTTCTGCTGTTTTGCTATCATCAGGGCGACCCAGAGCTGCAGTTTTTATATCTAAAACATCATATAATTATTTCTAATTTTAATGTGTTACTTAATTAGCACTAATGTTGCTTTGATTGCCTTTGTCTGGTTTCTTGCACAGGTTTTCTATAAAAGAACTATTGAAATTTTACCGAACTGCAACGATCATTCTAGTCATACAATGTGCACGTTGTTGTGGAACAGCTGACCTCTGGGGAGATCTGTCTGTTATGTATACACACAGAGTGGATTGATATTTTGAAAAGTAGTTTGTTACTTTATGTGTACTATTTTCGCAGAATCTCCAGTGGTTCTGCTAAGCAAAAAAAAAAAAAAAAAAAAAAAAAAAAAGAAAAGGTGTTATACACAACAGACCGAACCGCCGTAGAGGTTAGCTGTTGGACAACAACGACAATATACGCCTTTACATAAATCATGTTTCTTGTCCTGATTATAGCGTGCCAGCACCATTGGTAAATGCAACAAGTTACATTTAAATTAAAGGATTTTTTTTTGGTTTAGCTGACATAAAACGCATTATGAGAGGCACCTGTTCCACACTGTCCCGTAGCCCCGACCCACTGGTTGCCCTCGCATCGCAAGGTCCACGTGTGTTTTCCAGATCGACAGCCCATGACGAGTTCATTGCCGTCACGACGCACCCAGGTGCCATCTGTCGCCGTGACGTCACCACATCCCAGCACTGGGGTGCGTTCGAAAAAAGACATGACACAATTAACCACATAATTGTTTTAAGGGTTTGCGAGGTGGGGGTGGCAGGGAGGAAGGTGGCCTGGGGGGGCGGGGCAGAGAATAACTAATACAATAGTTTCCGGGATTCTCAGAAAATAAGAAATTTTAAGCCTTTTCTTCTCCCTGAGACTATATTTCTGTATTTGTAAGAGAAAGCTAATTGGGAATTGCTTAAATTGGAAATTGGATCTGCACGACACGGGGCACATTAGATTTGTTTTTGTTTTTTTTTTATCTGAGAAGCAGATAAGTAAATAAAAATGAAAACAAGTTGTTAATCATTTTATATCGCAGATCAGAATGTCTTAAAAACAACGCACCTTCAGCTGTGAGAAGGAACTTGTGTGAAGCATGCCTGGCATCGAGATTCACATCCACGCCGTTTCCATTCGAAACAAGGACATTTTTGATTCTGTGGTTCGCACCACAAAGCTCCACAGTGTTCGAGGTGACGGTGTCCCGAATGCTTCCGTACCGTATAGGGCAGGAGGAGGTCGATGGGTTGTTCTTGAAGCTAAAGCTGATCAGAGTGAGGTTCAGCCTTTGTCCTGTACCGACACGGATCGTGACACGTGACCCACACGATGACAACGCCTCGCTCGTAAATCCAGTTGATTCCGTGACGTCAAATACAGATTTGGATCGACAGTCAAGCGATGAAACTGCAAATAGACGTGAGCACGCGGGATTAAGGGAAGGTGGGTAATACAAAAAATAAAAAACGGGAAAAATACCTATAAAACACTAAATACCAACTGTACCTTTTCAAACTTTTTGTTTGCTGACAGTTCTGACTGTCAGATCATGAAAACATCGTGGCGCATTGGATGATGCCGCCCAGCAAACAACCGACGTCTTTTTTTGGTTGAAAAAAGGTTGGATTTTAGTCGCGAAGACTTCACAACCATATTCTGACCTATTACCCCAAAACCCGACTTTATTCCGACGTCGAGGCGACATCAGTTTTCTGACGTCATTCCGACGTTGCGAAAACGACCAAAAAGCGATGAACATTATTATCGCTCACCGGAAATGGAAGTCATTTTGAAAAAGAGGAAGAAAAAATGTAATTTTTACATGAAAATATAAGAATTTTGATGACGCGTCGGTATTTTTCTTCCTTAATTGTAAAAATGCACATGGAAAATGCTTTCATATGTATTTCACAACAGCAGTTGAATGATTAATTATCTATTAATTATATAACTCTAGTCAGTTTTAGGTCGGAATCCCACGTCGGCTCCAATTTCATATAAATCCTAAAACCGACTTAATTCCAACGTCGGATTTAGGTCGGAACCCGACGTCATTCTGACGTTGAAAACCCGACGTCTGTTCCATTTCATATACAACCAAAACCGGCACGTCAGTCAGACGTCGGAAACGTCGGATCACGACGTCGACCCGACGTCATTCTGACGTCTTAATGTTTGCTGGGCGGAGGCCAGAGCTTTACAATGCCATACTCTCCCCCCCCCCCACCCCACTCACCCGCCCCTTCTGCAACAAGAAATGTGTAATAAATGTGACGTGACGCATTCCTATGGTAAAAGTGCCAAGTCTCTAATGTCTAAAATGTTAATCCATGTTATAATTTACCTTTCTGACAAGAATATTCTGCTTCGAGATTATTTCGCAGCTCTTCCCAGCACACCTTAGTCATTGGTATGTTGTCACGAATGACCAACACCTCACAAGATTGTTTATTCGAGCACTGCTTATCAAACTCGTGCAGGACATCGGAGTAGCATCCCAGATACCCCATGTCCGTTTTGATGCACGCGCCGACACGGATGCGCCCATAAAGCGCTTTCCGCATCACGATGACTTCCCCCGCCGGGCAGTGGGCCTTAAATGTTTTACCATCACAATACTCTGAAACACAAAATCATTGAAACACAGTTACGCTGGCTGCGATGAAAGATATGACTGCGATTTTTTCAACAATTAAAGACGAAAATATAAGGGAGTAATTTCATTTAAATTCTTCGAAGTGAGTAAGAAAATACTGTAAAACTTAATTTAAAATGCTTGATTCATTGTAAACCGTGTTTTCAATGGCGAGTTTTTCTGTTAAATGCTCGTCTGCGCGTTGAGTATCATGTGATTAGGTGTAGAAAAAATGTGTACATACGCTACAAATACTCACCCTCGGCGCTTGTGGTGTCCAATAATGTGTAAGTTATCCACAGCGCGGTGAAATAACCGACAAAATAATGCGCATCCATGGCCAGGAACAAGCCAGCCGCCATTACTGCATAAATGATCACCGCGATAATGTATGCGCGGGGAGGGCGGGGGTGGCAGCGTAGTCAGCGGGGGGGGGGGGGAGGGAGGTGGGTTTTCTGTTAGCTGATGTCTATGTGGTATTGATCTGAGCAACAGTGCCTTGAATGGCTGCAGAAGGAAGCAAGTGCAATAACGAGGCGCAACACAGTCAACACATCAATCAATACACATCCGTTCTCTGCGCTCTATTTGAGTACAGAATAGGGGAGATCACGTGGTATCCACAATTACAGACCTTAACAAAGATTAAATCATAACTGCGTTTTATTTAAACAATTATTTAAAGATTGTATCAAAGCAATTAAAGGAGGCAGCTGAACATTTCTGTGAAAAACAGCAAGAAATTAAAGCAAATTTTCTAAATAATTCCATATTTATTTTCTGACATTTATTTGTAAACAAAATGAATATAAAAACTTACATAAATACGTAAATAAGGAGTATATTTTACACCAATTTAACTACAGACGTGGACAAAGGAATGTTTCTTTTAGTCAAATTCTGAAACAAAGAATAACATGAGCAATTTTCTATAAAACGACTAGATGGCACACCAGTGGTTGACCCATGTGAAACACGCTGTTAAACGGAATTAATATGCATTATTGTAAATGGGCGCTTGTTAAATCTGATCATAAAAGCTATAGCGATATCATACTGCGGAAAACAGAAGCTTTATTGTTAACATATGGTAGATACCTGGTTAACGTATAGCTGGTTGTACTTGGTACCTGTTAAACATATAGTTGATATCTGGAGAACATATGGTTTGTACCTGTTAAGCATATAGGTGATACCTGGTAAACATACGGTTTGTACCTGTTAAACATATAGTAGATATCTGGTAAATATATGGTTGGTACCTGGTGAACATATCGTTGATACCTGGTAAACATATAGTTGGTACCTGTTAAATATATAGTTGATATCTGGCAAACATATGGTTGGTACCTTTGTAAACATATAGTTGATGTCTTGGAAATGTGACTGTGATATTGTTAAGCATGTAGTTCATACCTGGGTAAATATATACTTTGATACCAGAGTAAATAGTAACTGATTCCTCGTAAACATATAGTTGATGTGTAGCGAACAGCCATGACGGTTAAAGGCAATTATCCATATAATTAATATTTGGCTAAAACAACTTCTATCTACGTGTATTCGTGCACTTACTTATATGTGTACTCGTGTACTCACACATACGTGTACTCACACAAACGTGTACTCGTGTACTTGCATATACGTGTACTCGTGTACTTACATATACGTGTACTCGCCGAACTGAGCGCAAACAAGGAAAAAAATACAATAAGATAGACATGACAACGCTTTGAAATATCAAATTTATTTTTACCCTTATTCCCCCATCTCCATGAATTCGCTGACAGTAAGCGGTCCCCAAAACTTAAAACTATATAATTCCTATCAGGGAGGGGAGGGGGAGGTCAGGGGGCAGGGAGTAACCTTCTACCCCCATCTCTATGAATTTATTGACAGTAACTAAGTCGTCAACCGCCTCCCCCCCCCCCCGGCCAAAAAAAAAACACACACACACACACTCCAGTTCTTTAGAGTTTATAAACTCTTTTCTGGGGCAGGGGGCAGGCAATAGTCTTCTACCCCATCTCTTTAAATAGAAAAATAATAATTCCTTGCTGTTTATTAACACTTTTCTGATGGGGGCATTGGATCACCTTCTACACCCGTCTCTAATAATTACAGAAAACTAAAAAGGCGCATTGCACTTTTCCCACTTTGACCATCTTTAAAATTCTTGACCTGCGCTTACTGAGGAATAAAAAACCCACATACTGTAGTTCAGCGTTTTCGCTGTTCAGAGGCAGTTCATACATGTTTGGTCAACATTCGGTCAACTTCTGACTTCGGGGCGCGTTTTCCTGCATTTCCCTCTTGACCATGTAGTAATCCTACTTTCTTGACTCATGTACAAGGCTATTCAGCGATCGTACGTCCGTGTGGGGCACCGGAGGGCAGTGTGTGTACTTGCCCTCTGGCACCGAAAGTCATGACGTCACTGTCTGTATTTCTTTCGGGTAGCAAAAGGTGTCCATGGTTCTGTAGCCTTTGCATAGCGCAGTCCTGGTAGAATTGCCTTCCTCTTTGGTTGTTATAACCACTGGACCTGCAAGAAGGTTCACTATTTGACAATAGGATAATTTTTACTGCACGTTTTATACGATTGATCAGTGTGTGCATGTAACCAACAAAACTACAAAACAATTTTCATTTTGTTCAGCTCAAATGCAAAAAAAAACAAAAAACAAAAACAAAAAAAGACAAAAAAAAAAAAAAAAAAAAACAAACAAACAAACAAACAAACAAACAAAAAAAACGGGTTAGTGACGAAAAGCGGTGGAGTAGAACTGGTAAACGTTATATGCTACAAGTAATTACAATTGTGCATAATTTCGAAAAAAAAATTGTTACTGCAATTTCTAAGCACATTTTAATATTTACTTCATATATTTGTATAAATAAAACGAAAAAAGTAAGAAACAGTTACATAATGATATTCTTTATTAAGATAATGCCCTCGTTTCCCATTGAAGTGTGGAGAAACATTCATGCAAACCAACCTTCTACTTCGAATGCACACCACGGTGGTGAAAACGACAGACGCCAGGAACATCAACACCGCGAAGAATGCAAACCCCATTATTGCTACAAACCAAAACAATACATTCTCATGTCATGATGTCATTTCGTGATGTCATTTCGTCATGTATATATCATTTCTTTATCGTATTGGTTTGTGCCTCGAATTTTATCAAATATTAAAGAGATTAGAACAAAAAAAGCCATATTTTATAGACAGTGAATAATTTGATATTTTTCAGATTTTTTTCAGTAAAGTTCATCGGACTGATGCAAAAAAAAAAAAAAAAACTAAATAAAACCACTACACAGCTAGTGATCTTGTACTGGTTTATCTAAACCCCCCCCCCCCCCCCCCCAGGTTTTTTCTTCACAATTTACCTGGTGAGATTCCCTCAGTCCAATGTTCTGTGGTTCTCAGCGCAATCTGGTTAGAGGTTTCTGAAACGGAATTGAAAAAAAAAGCAGAGACGTTCTTGATATGAGCATAAAAGCTACATTATTGTTCTGCTTTAAGTTTCTAATCGGAGTTTATAAATTATTTACAGTACATATTTAATTTAATGGCGAGTTTTGCCACATTTAATGACGGGTTTTGCTACATTCCTTATTGTATGATATACTAAGGAGGGAGACCTGTTCCACACTGGCCCGTAGCTCCCACCCACTGATTGCCCTCGCACTGCAGAGTCCATGTATGCTTTCCCAAGATGCAGCCCAAAATCAGCTGCTCTTTTTCCCGCCGCACCCATGCGCCATCTGGTGCCGTGACGTCACTACATCCTAAAACTAATCAATCGTAATTTTCAAGAATATACCAAACTTTATTCATAGTTTATGAAAAAACATGGCTTAAATTATTTATTGAATTTAGTATCTGGCTGGAATTGTTGAATATACTAAATGACAGGTGATTGGTATTTGGTTGGTAAAGGCACAGGGTCATACCCTCTCCCCCTATCCCTTCAATTCTTCCCTCCGTAATCAGCATTCTTTTCACTTCGAATCGACCAGAATGTTCAGCTATCATTTCTAATTCCGTAACAAATAAGCAAGCTTTCCTAGTTACATTTGATCTTTCTGGGAATTTTTTTTAAAGATCTGTTCCAAACATTTTTTGCGAAAGATATATTTGGTCTTTACTTTTCAGACTAAGTCCTCCCACACCCCTCCCTCCCACCCCTCCCCCCACCCTTGGCGAGCCAGAAAACGCACGAAAACCTATTATACATTTCTGTCAAAAATGCCCTCAGCTTACTTTAGAAGAATATAAACCAGTAATCGGACACCGTTTGCAAATTGCTTTCCATCGCTATTCTGCTGTGAATAGGGACTATTGCTGTCGACATTTCAGCCACGCAGCCACATTTCAGCCACACAGCCAGGGAAAGTGCCCTTGTATCTATTTCATAACGCCACCTACCTGGTAGTCAATCAGTAAACTAATTAATATCTATTACATTCATTATCACTGTAACAGTTTTAAAACGAAGTCACAATTGGACGCCATTTTGAATACGTGTTTAGCTTAAGGTCTGACAACACTCAAGCGGTGGATTCCCACGTCGCATCGAAGATTGCAAGAACGTTCTGACAACGTACAGTGTCACACTGATTGCAGACGTCTTCACAACGTCTCCTTCAACGATATCGCAGAGAAGGACACAATTACCTTGTATTTTCAGCATGAACTGTTTGTTGCCAATGGCAACCGGATTAAACTCAAGTTCTACGCTGTTGCCATTGGAAACCAGAAGCTTCCTTTCTCGTAGCCCCCTGCCGCATACTTCAGCTGAATTAGACGTCAGAGTGTCTCGGAGAATGCCGTAAGACGACGCACAACTGGCGGATGACACTGCCTCTCTGCTTCCGAAATCCAGGAGCGAAATGTTGAGGCGCTGCCCGTCCCCCGCTTGGAATGTAATCGGGCTGCCCGAGCAGGCACTCATGGAGGAGCTGGTCACAGCAGTGGCGCCATCTACACCCAACTTTCTGCTCCTTTGGCAGTTAAACGAGGACACTGTGAAATGCCATTTGATATTAAATAGCACCGCTTCACAAGTGGTATGACTTTCGTATGGAATGCCATTTTCACATTCTTTAGGGAATTATTGATATCAAGAATTAATTTTTGATCTAAAAAATCCATATTTTGATATCAAGAATTAATTTTTGCTATCTGTAATTGTATTTTCAATATCTCTAAATGTATTCTTGATCTCAAAAAATAATTTTTGTTGTCAATAAATATTTAGAGATATTAAGAAATATTTATTGATATCAAAAATGATTTAGTGATATCTAAAATTGACTTTTTTAGATCAAAAATTCAATTCTTGACAGCAAAAATGAAATATTTGAGAGCAAAATATCAATTTTGAGCTGAATAATTCATTTTCCTTTTATAGAAATCAAGAATTTATTTTAGATATCATTATTTCAGAAGGAGACTTTTTGTTTTGTATTTTGAAATCTGCAAATGATTTCTCGATCGCAAAAATTGATTTTTGATATCAAAATATCAGTCTATTTTTTTTAATAAAAGATTCAGAAGAACACATCTGTAAATTAAAAATGACTGGTTCTTGTATGCAGAATCTTTCTTTAAATTTTTACTGTATAAAAAAGAAGCAATTCTTGAAATCAAAAATTGTGTTGTTATTATTGATCTCAATAATTCAAGTCATCTCCAAAATTCGTTAAATTTTATGTAAATGCGTGTCTCCCTTTAGATTTTTAAGTTTGTAAATTTGATTTTTTAATCTCAAAAATAATTTTTTGCCATCTAAAGTTCAATTATTGATTGCAAAATATAAATTATTCAGATCTACATTTATTTCTTGATATCTTTAGTTATATTTTGATCTCAAAAATAAGCATTAAATGTTAAAACGGCATTCCATAGTTTTATAGCATCATAGAATTTTATGAATTATTTGTTGAATTCAAGCATTTCACTTTGGGAAAAAGCAAACAAAATACTATTTTTATGTGCTTAACATCAATTCCCGCTTTCACCGACGCTTGGAATCTATTTGGGCGGAAAACCCTTTTTACCAGTTCGAATACTCCAGGAAAAACTTTAATGAAAAGATGCATAATATATTTTATAAACAGAGAATACATACCTTTTTGGCATACGAAACTTGCCTCTAAGTGATTGCGTAGTTCCTTGGAACAATGCGCATCCATAACGATGTTCTTATCAGACACAATAATCTCACATTGTTCCTTATTGGAACAAAGTTTATCCAAATGTTCCAAAACATCGGAGGAACATCCGAGATAGCCCATATCAGATTCTATACATTTTCCGATACGGATTCTACCATACCGCGCCGCTGTCATGACCACCCTCTCGCCCGTCCCGCAATGAGCCTTGAACGTGTGTTCATTGCAGAATTCTGAAAAAAAATTACAAAAATAACACTTTATTATATCTACAAACAGTCAGGAGAATTCGACCCGTAAGGGTGCAGAATTTGGGCCGACCCAACAGCAGATAATTCGGCTTAGTGGGTGTCTGGGCTTTTTTCAGCACTGATCTGCAGTTTTCACGTTACTCCGTTCTCTAAATGCACTTTACAAAAAAAAAACCAAAAAAAAAAAAAAAACGGTGTGTATGAAATTCCGAATAATTTGACAAGATTCAATTTTATTCGACGATTACTCTTAAAAGAACAGATTGCAAAAAATGCAGAGCAAAATATGCAATAGTTTAAAGACCATAGATTGAGACCATAAAGTGGAAATGAAAGCCACTTAACTAAAATATGATAGGGAAAGTTTTTATTTCGACTTTTTCTAGTTATGATTTTCTTTTTGCATTATGCCAGTCGAAATAAAAGTTACATCCCTCCTGAGGGTGAAAGAAACACTTAGAAAGGGGTAACTAACTTTGAGGCCCGACGCGGTCCGCGCGGAGTGCCCTTTTCGCTAAAGGAAGTGGGGGACAACCTTCTTTCAGTAATGTGCGTGCCCCCCCCCCCCCAAATAAAAAGAACTACACTTCCTATAAAAGAAAGTATATAAACGTAGCACTCCGCGTTTCTGGTTCGATTTACAAACGTCATGAACAAGCATGGTAACCAGTTTGCGCGTAGTTCTCTCCTCCCCTTAGACCGGAATATTTGAAGAGTTGATTGGTGTATGATCTCCGATGTGAATTGCTTTAGCTATATCTTTGACAACATCCCCCCGCCCACCCCCACCCCCGCTCTCCCCGAGCAGGGAAAATGCCCACATTTTAACGGTCCCGATGTGACAAGAAATACCCTTAAATAAAACAACACGAGCCGCAACTAAAAAAAAAAAACAGTTTATCTTAAACATCATTTCACTTACCCGTACTATTAACATAAGTTGTTAAATGCAACAAAAATATCCATATTTGTGACAGAATTCTAAGTAAATGGACGGTACTCATTTTAGCAATGGCTCCCACCATTGTAAACATTGTGTGAGAAAGCCTCATTATGCCAAACGTATCACTGAGCCGAAGGCGCTAGCAGTGTGTGTATTGATTGCTGTGAGTGAATGATGGCAGGGGCTGCTGCAGGTCTATGCTAGTGCAATAACCAGGCGCAACACAGTCAACACAAGGGATCAATGATCATGACAAGGGCCGGTGTACAGGATAGCTGCATCAGCTCATGCCTTCATATCAGCCTGTAACTCTGATGATTTCCGATAATGTGGGGCTGTGTATTTATCACGACCCAATCTCCTTCGTTTAAGTAGAGCGGCACCGATCTTTTAGTGATAGTTAGAACGTTTGACTCTGCAGTGAAGTTAAACAGTGCCCACTGCGCTTTGTACTTGCTTGGGGCACCGGTGGCCCGAACTTTCAGCCAGGGGCGTAGAGCGTTTGACGCTATGACGAAGTTAAGCAGCGTTGGGCCCGTTTAGTAATTGGATGGGTGACCGCGGGCTCTCGCAACCTGGTAATATATAAATATTCTCTGCATTTGATCAGGAATTTGGTGAAATAAATACTGGAATTCTCTGTTTAAACAAATTTGGTTTCATATGCTTTTAAATATCCTGAAGCATGTAGGCTGAACGCAGGAAGATGTAATATGTAAATAGATATTTTAATATTTCTTAGGAGATATCCTCGTGAGTTGAAAGAGATTTTTTAGTCTCCGAGAATGGAACACTCCGGGAATGGAACACCCCGGGTATGGAACACTCCGGGAATGGAATATCCCGGGTATGAAACACTCCGGGAATGGAACACCCCGGGTATGGATCACTCCGGGAATGGAACACCCCGGGTATGGAACACTCTGGGAATGGAACACTATGGGACTGGAACACCCCTGGTATGGAACACTCCGGGTATGGAACACTCTGGGAATGGAACACTATGGGACTGGAACACCCCTGGTATGGAACACTCCGAAAAGGGAACAGAAATGGGATGACTTGACAAACAGGACCACTTTTCAATAGCCTGTTCTAGCTTAGTGCCTTCCAGGACCAGCCCAGAAACTGGAAAACTTTAGTTCAGTAACGCTGGTTTGTCAGTTCATTACATATATTTTGCTTTATCGCCAGCCATACTTCCGGTCATACTTCTGGTCATACTTCTGAGATTTATATAGATTTGCCATTTGTGTGGTGGTTCTATTTGCGTGGAATCCCGGACAAAAGCCCCAGTGGACAAAAGTCCTACCGGTAGTTTTTTGCACACCCGAACAAAAGTCCAGTGGTCAAGACCCAATACTTTTATTTTCAATAAGCGATGAATAGCGGGTTACTATTATTATTATTATTATTATTATTATTATTATTATTATTATTATTATTATTATTATTATTATTATTGCTGACAGGGTGCAAAAGGGAACAGCCCCCCAAATACGAAGGACCCCTCAAACAGCAACAGCCCGTCAAACAGGAACAGCCCGTCAAACAGGAACAGTCATCAAATAGGAACAGCCCTCAAATAGGAACAGTCCGGAAACTGGACCACTTTTCGCTCGTAAGATTTTCAATGTGAAGACTTTTAAGATTGTCAGTGAGTGATATTTAAGCAAACTCTTGATTCGGCTTTAACACAAGTTCGGCACTTTATATAAACAAATTAGATTACTGCTACAATAATTCAACGCTTGACCACAAAGGTATGAAATGGACATCTTAACTTATCTACAAATCTATTTACAGCTATAATATTGGTCAGCATTAATGAAATGTACATTTTCAAATTATCAATTGAAAAAGGCCTGCATTATTGATACCATTACTTACAGCTATAAAATACAGCGAGGACAGATAGTCAGGTGTAGTGGGTCGATGCCGGTGGGGTCAGGGGGTGGGGGTAGAGGGGGGTGGTTAAATGGTGGGAGGTCAATCCTCGGAGCGCTGTCCTGTGATGTGTGCGGAAGAGCATAATCAAACTTCCGGGTTACTAAGATTAAATCGGTGGGGAAATGACGCTAATTTCTCCCCACCCCTCGCCGCTCCACCCCTCCCCCCTCCACCCCGCCGTTAAAGGCTCAGAAATGAGTACTTAACGTGACAGTTATAAAAGACGGACTTCACAGAAGCCTTTTTTCCCTGTAATCAGTTCGCTACAGTGTCCTCTGGTGTGATCAGTTCACTACAGTGTCCTCTGCTGTGCTCAGTTTACTACAGTGTCCTCTGCTGTGATCAGTTCACTACAGTGTCCTCTGGTGTGATCAGTTCACTACAGTGTCCTCTGCTGTGATCAGTTCGATACAGTGTCCTCTGCTGTGATCAGTTCACTACAGTGTCCTCTGGTGTGATCAGTTCACTACAGTGTCCAGTGCTGTGATCAGTTCCTATTACAAAAGCTATGTGAGTGTGGTGTGATTTTGTCTGTTTTAATTGCAATTCAACATGTTTTTATTGTTCAAGGATTCTGGCTTTGGAAGTAATGTGCTGCTATTCTCTGCTTGAGGCCTAGAGAGCGTGTAAAATTGTTCCATGTAAGTTTCCGTTCCCCTTTGAACTCTGAAAGAAACCCAAAAACATGCATTCTTTGTATCCTCTGCTGCAGTTGATAACTATTATATCTGTCGTTCTAATTGCAATTTTCAACAGGTTTTCTCGCCCTCCATTTGATAACTGATTTTAAACTGAAAATATAAACAATAAAATAGTAAAAAGATTCAAGGAAATTTCAGAAACGCACTTATCAGGCCAATGTTCTTTGCCTTCTCTCTGAGCGCAGTCCACAAAAAAATTTGAGGCTGGCGTTGATAAAAATCACGTGACTTTGATTGGCATGTTCAGAAGCTGAATTCATAACCCGCCATTACAGAAGCAAAAACAGCCCAAAATGACAAGCGTTTACTTTAAACAAATCTAATAATAAATATAAACTTATTTAAACTAATGTATTGCATACCTGTTGCTGCGGATACACACTCCTAACAGAAAGATGACTGACGCCAGAAACATTAGCAGCGAGCAGAAGGCGAAGACGATGATCCCTGACAACGTGAAAATGGCTTTATTAAATTTTAATACAGAAATGCGCATGTAACTACTTGGTGGAGCACAGCGGTGCAGCGCGAACAGAATCATATACAGTAAAACCTCATTCTGGGCAAATCCTGAAATACCGGACAACTGCCAATACGGACAAGAATTCTCAGTCCCGTTTTTTTTCAGCATTGGTTTACATGACCCCTGAAATACCCGGCACCTCTATATACCGGATAAAAATCCGCCATCCCCCCCCCCCCCCCGGTTGTCCGGTGTAGGCAGGTTTTTGCTGTATATATGCTACCTAACGATACATATACAATATGTGGTAGACAAAGAGGCCTTGTTCTGCACGTGAAGTACTCAAACAATTGTAACTCTACTGGGGGAAAGGATGCATTTGCCCAAGATTCAGTGAAGACGTGGAGGATGCTTCAGTTAACTTGTCAAATTATCATTTATACAAGATCATCTTTGCTGATATGATTAACTTGCTCAGTTCTTTAACACACTGTTACTTCCGGCTGGAGCTTGTAATTCCCGTACCTTGTGAAATGTCATAAATCCAGTGCTGTGAACTTTCATCAGAAATAGCCAGAGCTGATAAATCTGAAACAATTCGTAGAAAATACGCCGAGCTTTAGCTTTGTCCAAAAAAAAAATATGCACGAAATTCAGAAGCAGTAAAAAAACCTCCCTCCGGACAAACTTGTATAACGCACACAGTTCCGTATTAATTTAATGAGTGATCACCGAAATTAAAAAGCGTGACACATTTTGGTGGAAAGGTAGAAGCCATAACGCCATAACGCCTGTGATATTTCCGGTAATTGCATACCCATCATTTGAATGGAGTCTTGGCTTCTTAACATTTCCTTTACAATTACCAATATAAATTGGATTTTATAAAAAAGGGGGCGTGGGCGAGGGGGTCGACCGTTGCACACCTGAGCCACACTGCCCTGTAACACCAGTCCACTGGTTACCGTCACACTTGAGGGTCCACGTGTGTTTACCGGAAGTACAACCTATCACAAGTTCGTCTGCTTCCCGCCGCACCCAGGAGCCATCTGGTGCCGTGACGTCACTGCATCCTAGGACTAAATTCAGTATAGTACGTACGTTTTATAACTTGTACCCATATGAATGATCAAAATTTACTTAAAATCTACGCAACATGAACAATCCAATAAAAGGTTTACTTTTTATTGCAAATTTTTATGTTACAGAGGAAACATTGAACTTTTTTTTAAATTTATGATATCATGAAATTATTCTTAAGGCAAAATAAATGAATAAAATAAGATAAATAATAAATACATACATATGTACACAGATACGTAAATTAAAGCCGCACCAAACTGCTACTTTGATGTGCGACATCGATTCGACCAAACAACACCATTCACTCTGGTTGTGACTGGTCGCGACTAAAGATCAACGTCCAACCAACGTCTTTGATACAATGTTGCATAGACGTTCGGTAAGAAACGTTGTTTAGGCGCAACCAAAATGCAAAATTCTCCGATGTCAAATCAACACCCTTGGTGCAACATTGAATAGAGGTCGTAAAATCGACAGAAAAATCGATGTTGTACAGAGGTCGAATAATGAGCCAAATAAAAAAACTTATTATGTCATCGCTCACTGGGAAAGGTGGCCATCCCTCTTACTTTTGAGAAATAGTGAAATATTCATGGAAATCGACTTCATAAATAGACGGAAACAAGGACTGAAATATGGGAGTTTCAGGAGCGCGCAAGTTTTTGTACCACCGACTTCGATATTCATGGAAATCGACTTCATACATATTCTGAGTGACCAGATGACCCAAGAGGTACTGCGGTGGAGGGTGACCACACTATTATTTTCACTGTCAAGACAGCGATTCTAGATCATTATTGTACCGACGTCTGTGCAACGTCATATTATCGACGACTTAGACGTCAAATTATCGACCGCTTATAATGATGATTCCGGACCATACCCCCGGAACAATACCCCGACAATACCCTCCAGACCATACCCCCTAGGAACATACCTCCGTGTCAATACCCCCCCCCCCCCCCCAACCAGAATATTTCCAATTTTCAACGTTACAACAATGCCCCCACCTCGGAGGATACCCCTCGGACAAAACCCCCTAGACCATACCCCCGCCCCTAGGACCATACCCCTCGTGCCAACCCCCCCCCCCCTCCCCAGCCAGAATATTTCCAATATTAAACGTTACAACAAAATCAAAAGAAAAAGCACAGCGGCACTATGTTTAATCTTTGGGGGGATATTGTCTGGGGGGGGGGGGGGGGGTATTGTCCTAGACCCTATAATGATATCAGTAAATCAATTCAATAGGATGTTTTGCAGTATTTAGGATGCCACATAAACTATTCACCTGAAAATTGGAGTAAAAACTGTTTCTTGCTAATGGCCGCTATGTTGAAATCAAATTGCACCGTATTGCCGTTGGAGAGCAGGAGCGTTTTTTCGCGCCGTGTATCCTGGCAGACTTCCGCCGCGTTTGACGTCATCGCGTCTCGCACGGTGCCGTACGACGAGCGACAGGCGGACGAGCGTGACGTCACATGCCAGTTAAAGTCCACAAGCGATACGTTGAGTCGTTGTCCGATGCCTGCTTTGATTATAACCCGGTTTCCTGCGCACGACGCTAGGGCAGAATTAGTTATCCGCGTCAGCTCACTGATTTTGATCTCGTTGCTGTTTTGACATACCACATTTGAAACTACAACCAAATAATAAATTAAAATTAAGAATAAAAATACAGAAATACAAATAAACATCGTATTGTGTAAAGATAAATAGCTCCATGTGTAATAACTTTGTTTCTGACACCTGGCACATCTAATCACGATATAATTTTCGGTTCAATCGCATAATATATTTTAAGAACTGTTTAATAAGTCAGTAGCAGTTTATGCATACTTTGTTACCATACCTTTTTCACACACATACTCCGCCTCCAAGTGATTCCTCAATTCAGAGCAATGCGTTTCGGCAGGTATGTTTTGATTCGATACCAGGACATCGCATTGCTTTTGATTGGAGCAAAGCTTGTCAAAATGTGATAGGACATTTGAGGAACATCCCAGATAGCCCATGTCCGATTTGATACATTTTCCTATCCGTATTCTGCCGTACACTGCTTTCGTCATCACGATGACTTCGTCCCCTTGGCAACTTGCTCTGAATCTGTCTGCCTGGCAAATTTCTGAAGACAAAACAAACCAGGCGGTTTTCCCGGGGGGAGGGGGGGGGGCACTTGGTATCATATGTGTGTCACATGCATTCCAAACAATAAAAACGGGAAAGGGGACAATTTTGAAACCAGACGCGGTAGGGGGAAGGGGTTAATTTCATTTAGCGCGTTTCCCCAAAGTAGGGGGGTGGTAATGGGGCTCTCTCACTATTACACTCCGCGCTTGCTTAACAAGAGAGTATTGTTTAAAAATTAGCACTCCGCGTGTGAGGGTTTCTTCAAAATTTCATGGACGTGCACGGTAACCAGAAGATACGCCAGTGCCCCCCCCCCCCCCGCCGCCGCACAGCACCCCCCCCCCCTATCCCACTTCCTCGAGGGGTACTTATTTAGAACAAATCAAGAAAATGAGTCGGTAAATTTAAAATTAGCTGGACTGGTTCCCATATCAATTAATTAGAAAGCCCTACTTAAAGACATCATTTTGTAATTAAAACTACATTTTAAGTTATTTCATTAATTTTGAAGTGAATTCAATGTCCAAAACATGGATGTAAAACTCTAAATCTAATTTTTGAGGGCTTGAAGTAAACAAATATCGCCCCAACAACATCGCCTTAAATAATCCAGCAAAATCATTTCTCAAAGAATTACCTCAATTTTTCAGCATTCAACATGAAAAGAAAAATATACTTACCAATTGCATTATTAGAAATTATAAGATTCAGCAAAACTATCCAAATAATGTCCAAAACTCGCTTTAAATACATCGCTTTCGCCCCTGTTATCATTCTACAAGTGCTCACGACCGCCATTACCGTAATTCTAATCAGAGTTAATGTATGCAGAATTTCCGCTCCTCACTGGCACAGCGTGTGTGTATTGATTGCTGTGAGTAAACGATGGCAGGGGAGCTGCTGCAGATCTATGCCAGCGCAATAACCAGGCGCAACACAGGCAACACAAGGGATCAATACCACGGGAAAATGCTAGAATGCATTGGGATAGAGAGGCCTGTGAGACCCTGATTGAGATTTTACCAGCGTTAAACAAGGCTAAAATAGTTACGCAAAGCTGAAACAAACCTTTTTTTATCTAAAGCATTTATTCAAACTTTTATAGATAACAAAATACATCATTATTGTTCTTCAGAAATGTAAACAAAACTACAAAAAGTCATTGATTTCATGTAAAACTGCAAAACTACATACGCGTATATATATGAGCTAAAGGGATCGTTACAAAAATTATATATGTCCATATGGCTTTGTCACTAGGTAGTAACACTTGGAAAAAGGGACAGTCAATAAAATTAAACAAAGGAGGTCTGATTTCCGAGATGGTCCTGTTCGTACGGTTCCTCGTAATAATTAGCAATTACAGACTGATTGTTAAAAATATCAGTGCCCATCCAAGTGTGGGAGTCATTAAAAAAGGACAGCGTTTGCTAGTTTGCTAGTTGTGCTTCTGGAAAAGTAAAACTTTGTTCATTGTAATTGCAATTCGTATGTTTCATGTTGTGGAAGTCCTGCTGCAGTAATCTTGAGTCCTGTTGTATTTGTGCCAGTGGCAATGTGCTGGACAGATGCTGCGAATAACGTTCCTTCTGCTGTTCGGTTCTAAAATGAAAAACAAAGGAATTACAATACTAGAATTGCAATTAATTGAATAATAGAGCGTAACTGATTTAGGGTATAGCTTATGTATTGCAGTTACACGGCAGATTTGTGTCACAAAATCGCAGTCTTATCTCCGCTATACACTTCTTAAACAATAAGTTGCTATAAAACTAATCTTAACAGCGAGTTAAAATTAAAGCCGTTCTAGTGAACATTTCAGTTAGAACCAAATGTCACTTAATTCAAAAAAGAATGTCCTAGAACATTGCCACCAACCCAGCAACGGTAAAGGCTCATTTTATAAAATGTTCATTAAACTTTTTTTCATTTTTTATTTGTTTTCTTATATAAAATTAACAGTACGCTACATCGTTCGTCCTTTCTTTCTTGCCATAAAAAACACCCCATATCGCCCCGCGCGATCCCCCGCCCCCGCCCCCGCCCCCCTGCCCCACGCCCCATGCTCACATACACATATTCATTTTTTATGAACGGAAAACGAACCAGAAAAACAATCTGAACGTTGTCCACTAATTCTTATACTTATGATACCGATTTTCTACAAATGTATGATAAACTAACAAAAATAATAATAATAATAATAATAATAATACTATATTCAGTAGGAAAATAATTGAGGAAAATATTGAAAACAAAAACAATTATTTTGCTCAAGCCTTTGAAAAGTGGCATTTTGGTCAAGTCCAATGTGTCAGCAATTCACCAATTTTTGGCGGATCGCCAACAGAGTATTATTCTTAACGAAACTACACAGGAAACTTTACTGTGATGTATTGAAAAGATTATGAACAACCTCGAGGATAACTTGTTCGAAATTTTGATTTCGGAATGTAATTTAATAGATATTTTTTCTACAAAATAACGTATTATTATTATTATTATTATTATTATTATTATTATTATTATTATTATTATTATTATTATTATTATTATTATTATTATTATTATTATTATTATTATTATTATTATTATTATTATTATTATTTTGGCGAAATTGCTCCAATTAGCTAAAAAGATATTAAAAGTGCCACTTGAACCGAATACAGTACGACCCGGTCACAAGATCTCCTTTGCGATTGATTGAACTTGGTATTAGTTGCTAGGGATGGCCTCGATCATTCCCTCGGTACTCTACATTGGATTAATCTGGAACGCGACTGATGAAATGGGGGTGGGGGTACTTCTGGGGAGGCTTTAATTCCCAACGGATCTTATTCTGGTGAAGTGGAAACACAGCACTCGCCCCTTGCTGTGGATACACACTCCCATGCAACCACAACACTCGCCCCTTCCCAGCAAACAACCGACGTCTTTTTTGGTTGAAAAAAGGTTGGATTTTGGTCGCCACGACTTCACAACCATATTCTGACCTATTACCCCCAAAACCCGACTTTATTCCGACGTCGAGGCGACGTCGGTTTTCTGACGTCATTCCGACATTGCAAAAACGACCAAAAAGCGATGAACATTATTATCGCTCACCGGAAATGGAAGTCATTTTGAAAAAGAGGAAGAAAAAACGTAATTTTTACATGAAAATTTTAGAATTTTGATGGCGAGTCGGTATTTTTCTTCCTAGATTGTATAAATGTACATGGAAAATGCTTTCGTATGTATTTCACAACAGCAGTTGAATGATTAATTATCTATTAATTATATAACTTTAGTCACTTTCAGGTCGGAATCCGACGTCGGTTCCAATTTCATATATAACCTAAAACCGACTTAATTCCGACGACGGATTTAGGTCGGAACCCGACGTCATTCTGACATTGAAAACCCGACGTCGGTTCCATTTCATATACAACCAAAACCGGCACGTCAGTCCGACGTCGGAAACGTCGGGTTACGACGTCGACCCGACGTCATTCTGACGTCTTAATGTTTGCTGGGTTGCTGTGGACACAAACGCCCATGCAAACACAGCACTTGCACCTTGATATGGATACAAACTCCCATGCAAACGCAGCACTTACCTCTTACTGTGGATACAAACTTCCATGCAAACACAACACTCGTCCCTTGCTGTGGATACAAACTCCCATGCAAACACGACACTCGCCCCTTGCTGTGGATACAAACTTCCATTCAACCACAACACTCGCCCCTTGCTGCGGACACAAACGCCCATGCAAACACAACACTTGTACCTCGATGTGAATACAAACTCCAATGCAAACACCACACTCGCAGCTTGATGTGGATACAAGCTCCCATTCAAACACAACACTCGCCCCTTGCTATGGATACAAACTTCCATGCAAACACAACACTCGGCCTTTGCTGTGGATACACACTCCCATGCAAATACAACACTCACCTCTTGCTGTGGATACACACCCCCATGCAACCATAGCACTTGCCCCTTGCTGTGGATACAAACTCCCATGCAAACACAACATTCGCCCCTTAGTAGGGGGAAAGTAAGGATTCTACTGCAGTAAGGATTCTACTGCAGTAAGGATTCTACTGCAGTAAGGATTCTACTGCAGTGACGTCATTCCACCCCCTAGGCAAGCAACATTCTATCAAGTGAGCATAAGTTACACACAGCAATTTGATCACATGCAAAATCGGTGTGCTACGGGACAGGTGGTAAAAATCAAGACCCCCCCCCCCCCCGCCGACATTCAGGATAGACCACCCCCTCCCCCCTAGGCGGCAACCAAGTCAGACCATAAAGTGTGGACGCTGATTCCAGCTCACTTCATTGTGCCGCCGATTCCAGCTCAGTGACGTCAGACCGCCCCCCCCCCTAGGCGGCAGTATAGAATTTTTTTGTTTTGGTGGCAGGTGGCAGTCGGGACAGACCAGCATTGCGTCGTAATTCTCATTTCATTTGACTGTGCAGTTGGTTTTGAAAAAAAAATATGTAGGAAGTTGTTGCTGGACTGTCGCTTTATATCTACTTTAAAGTTTAAAAAAAATTGCTCTCGTTTACTAGTTTTTTTTAACCCTGAACTCCCGTACTGGTTTATGAATTGTGTATTTCGACTGGTTAGTCTGTTTTGCAACATTTTACAGCATTGTAGTATTTTTTTTACTAAAAAATCTCCAAACACAAAACAACAGAAAAAAACTTACCTAAATATATTATCTCTTACTAATCTAAATTAATATGTTACAAACCATTTACTATGCTATCCTAAAAGAGTTAGCATCCGTATTAAAAGAAAAACGTTAGCACATATTTTTTAGAATGCTCTTTTAATATGTAAAAGTTCTCGTCTGTTCTCGCCTGTTCTCTAACAGCATTTTTTCTAGAGTCATTCTTTTCTCAAATAGCTTAAAAGTACAAAGTCTTCTGTACACTAAAACACACACAGCTGTTGCTGTGCCTACGATGTATAAACAGACAGGCGGCAAAGTCAACGTTGCTATGGATACTGTAACAGGTGGTAAAAATGAGTAGTATGGATAATGAGGATTCAAGCCGGCAGTCGCGACAGAGCCCCCCCTCCTAGCCGGCAGTCGGGACAGACAAAGTTTTAACATAGTCATGGGCTACTTGCACCGACGGCTGTATGCATTTTTTGTTGCATGCCACCATTTTAACCTAAATGTGACCTAACTTTCGTTATACTTAACCAATTTGTATGAAAATTTCACTGTTTGATTCAGTTTTATATAAAGTTTTAACATAGTCATGGGCTACTTGCACCGACGGCTGTATGCATTTTTTGTTGCATGCCACCATTTTAACCTAAATGTGACCTAACTTTCGTTATACTTAACCAATTTGTATGAAAATTTCACTGTTTGATTCAGTTTTATATAAAGTTTTAACATAGTTATGGGCTACTTGCACCGACGGCTGTATGCATTTTTGCAACAAGCCGCCATTTTAACTTAAAACTGGAATAACTTTCGTTATACTTGACCGATTTGTATGGAAATTTCACTGTTTGATTCAGTTTTATATCTAGTTTTAACATAGTCATGGGCTAGTTGCCCTGACGGCTGTATGCATTTTTAGTAGCATGCCTCCATTTTAACTTAAAATTGACCTAACTTTCGTTATACTTAACCAATTTGTATGAAAATTTCATTGTTTTATTCAGTTTAGTTTAAATTCTGCTGAGTCAGCAATTTTAACAAGTTTGAACAAATTACACATCATATTTTGATTACATGTTCAACATTTTCAACATGTTGTTGTTCAACATGTTCAACATCTTCAACATGTTGTTGTTCAACATGTTCAACATATTAATACAACTCACTATAGAGCATAAAAGGCACCTGTCCTCAGACATAACGCACATTCTGTATCAAGATACTGAAGAGTGAACATGTCTGCAGTGAGTGAACAACAACTACCATCTATGACAATGTCTGCAGAAAATTTTATAGCAAAGCCTGAGACAATACCTACAGCAAAGTCTAAGGCAGTGCCCATGGTAAAGTCCAAGGTGAAGTCACGTCAGCAGCGTCAAAAGCGGCCACATCTTAGAAAGATAAAACGAGATGACTTACCAGCTAAGACGGCGTCGTGTAAAATACGAAAAATTGAGACAGAGTCTAATATGAAGCGAGAATCGGATCGTAAAGCTGATAGCACCATGAAGAAGATGCGTGTAGACGATTCACTGGTTATGATACCCATTAATGGAGAAACATATATTAAATGGTGAAATGTCAACAGAAAGTGATGGTTAACATTCGTAAATATATTATGAATCATGCATCTGGGAGGTTATATCCTACCAAGAAGGGAATTTTGTTGTCATTGGAAGACTGGCAAATGCTGAAGAAGCAAATGACGTCAGTGGATCTCATGCTTCAGAAAATGGATGTGTATAAATGTAGTGACTGTCAGAAGATGGTTGAGTAGAAAGTCATATGAGACTATACAATTTTAACAGTATGACTATGAAATGAATTAACATTATTTATGTTGATGTAAAGTTAGATCTTATAACATTTATAAACTTATCAATTTAAGTTCTTATGAGTTGGCACATGTACATAATAATAAAATACTTGAATATAATACAATACATAATGATACAATACTTGAATATAATACATAATAATACAAAATTAATTATAATTCTTCTGCATCTGTTTCACTCTGTTGCACCTCACTGTCCATGCCACTTTCTTCGTTACTGCTACCATCCTCCTCCTCCATATCTAGTAGCTCTTCAAAGAATGCATTGTTTTTCCTTATAGCCGCCTTTAGTGCCTTTGAATAGTTATAATGTTTTTCATCAACAACGTAATTAAAGTCCTCTAAAATCTTTTGATAATGTTATCTTTGTTCTAGACGCTGGGTATAGTTGAACAGTCTCATAAACAGTTGTTTTAGTCCATGTTTATAAATGGGTCGAAGGTCATAACTTGCTATTTCACGCGCATCTTCAAGTCCTTGTTCGTCATATTCTGAAACCTTCTCTTGAAATTTGTCATCATAGTCATCGTAGACTTCTTGAACCATATCATACCAAACAGAGTCTATTTCTGACTCACTTTCAGAGTCTGTTTCTGACTGACTTTCAGAACTCCTGTCATCAGCATCCTCACCACACTGCTCCATATGTTTGAGCAAAGCTTCTTCGCTGTTGTATAATGCACCACATTCTGCACAAGCCTGTGCATTCTTTTCAGCCATGTTAACGCTTTGACTTTCCATAGAAGACTCATCTAAAGTTTCCGTGAAAGGTAGTTTTACAGGGTTTTCCATATCCGATTCTTCATCCACTTCTGAAGTGTGAGCAACCTTTAAGTATCTTTTAAGACTTTATGGCCAATTGTAAGATTTCGAACAAATGTTTATACATCCTTTCGGTTCAACCTACACTATTCAAATGATGAGAAAGTCTTTAAACATAGCTTTACATACAACTTGTTGAACAACAATATGTTGAACATGTTGAGCAACAACATGTTGAACATGTTGAACAACAACATGTTGAACATGTTGAACATGTAATCAAAATATGATGTGTAATTTGTTCAAACTTGTTAAAATTGCTGACTCAGCAGAATTTAAACTAAACTGAATAAAACAGTGAAATTTTCATACAAATTGGTTAAGTATAAAATGGAGGCATACGACTAAAAATGCATACAGCCGTCGGTGCAACAAGCCCATGACTATGTTAAAACTAGATATAAAACTGAATCAAACAGTGAAATTTCCATACAAATCGGTCAAGTATAACGAAAGTTATTCCAGTTTTAAGTTAAAATGGCGGCTTGTTGCAAAAATGCATACAGCCGTCGGTGCAAGTAGCCCATAACTATGTTAAAACTTTATATAAAACTGAATCAAACAGTGAAATTTTCATACAAATTGGTTAAGTATAACGAAAGTTAGGTCACATTTAGGTTAAAATGGTGGCATGCAACAAAATATGCATACAGCCGTCGGTGCAAGTAGCCCATGACTATGTTAAAACTTTGTCTATCCCGACTGCCGGCTAGGAGGGGGTCTCTGTCGCGACTGCCGGCTCGAATCCTCATTATCCATACTACTCATTTTTACCACCTGTTACAGTATCCATAGCAACGTTGACTTTGCCGCCTGTCTGTTTATACATCGTAGGCACAGCAACAGCTGTGTGTGTTTTAGTGTACAGTAGACTTTGTACTTTGAAGCTATTTGAGAAAAGAATGACTCTAGAAAAAATGCTGTTAGAGAACAGGCGAGAACAGACGAGAACTTTTACATATTAAAAGAGCGTTCTAAAAAATATGTGCTAACGTTTTTCTTTTAATACGGATGCTAACTCTTTTAGGATAGCATAGTAAATGGTTTGTAACATATTAATTTGAATAAGTAAGAGATAATATATTTAGGTAAGTTTTTTTTCTGTTTTGTGTTTGGACATTTTTTAGTAAAAAAATACTACAATGCTGTAAAATGTTGCAAAACAGACTAACCAGTCGAAATACACAATTCATAAACCAGTACGGGAGTACAGGGTTTAAAAAAAACTAGTAAACGAGAGCAATTTTTTTTAACTTTAAAGTAGATATAAAGCGACAGTCCAGCAACAACTTCCTATATATTTTTTTTATTTTCAAAACCAACTGCACAGTCAAATGAAATGAGAATTACGACGCAATGCTGGTCTGTCCCGACTGCCACCTGCCACAAAAAAAAAAAATTCTCGACTGCCGCCTGGGGGGGGGGGGGCGGGGGGTCTGACGTCACTGAGCTGGAATCGGCGGCACAATGAAGTGAGCTGGAATCAGCGTCCACACTTTATGGTCTGACTTGGCTGCCGCCTAGGGGGGGGGGGCTGGTCTGTCCTGAATGTCGGCTGGGGGGGAGTCTTGATTTTTACCACCTGTCCCGTAGCACACCGATTTTGCATGTGATCAAATTGCTGTGTGTAACTTATGCTCACTTGATAGAATGTTGCTTGCCTGGTTGGGGGGGGGGGGGTAGAATGACGTCACTGCAGTAGAACCCTTACTGCAGTAGAAATCTTACTTTCCCCCTACTCCCCTTGCCGTTGATGCAAACTCCCATGCAAACACCACACTCACCTCTTGCTGTGAATACAAACTCCCATGCAAACATAACACTCGCCACTTGCTGTGGATACACACTCCCACGCAAACACCACACTCACCTCTTGCTGTGGATACAAACTCCCATTGTGAAAATCACCGACGCCAGAAACAGCAGCAGTGAGCAAACAGCAAAGGCCACGATGCCTGCATGCATGGAGAACAGATCGAATTGCAATTAAGTATTTACCTCAGTACCATTCAAATTGAAAATTGAAAAAAAAATTAAAACAAAGTATTTAAATTACCTTTCAAATTGTCGTATCAACTAAAATATCCTTAATATTACCAAGTATCCATTTGAAAGACAATATTTCAATCTCTTGAAATTACAGAACGTAGAATTATGGAACATTCTACGTTCTGTAATTTCATAGTGTTTTATTTTTCAGTTACCTGGGGATACAGCTCGCAGCCAGTGCCGCGAATTATCCCGAGACGCCACAAGAGCTGAAAGATCTGAAACAACATTGGAAACACAGAACATGCATTCGGGTGCTGATAATGGCGACGATTTGCATTAAAAAATGTTCACTTCAAGCTATAATACCAGCTGTAACGCCAGCTGTAACACAATCTATAACACCAGCTGTAATACAAGCTGTAGCACCAACTGTAGCCCAAGATGTAGCAAAGATTAAGCGAAAGCAGGTGGGAAAACGGACAGGGGTGAGGAGAATGTCGAGACCTTGGTCATGAGAACTCAGTGCAAAAAAAAAAAAAAAAAAAAAAAAAAAAAACAAGATTTGCTTGACGGGAGATAAAAAGCGCGTAGCAAAGATCTGGTTTTATCTTAATACAGGAAATAGGATCCCCAGTGGGGACTGGACAAACTTGGTACTATTTCCGGGATGGTCCTATTTGGGGGATTTCCCATATTGGAAAGCGGTTCTATTTCCATGTTGGAGAGTGGTCCTATTTCCATGTTGGGAAGTGGTTGTATTTCCATGTTGGGAAGTGGTCCCATTTCAATGTTAGGGAGTGGTCCGATTTCAATGTTGGGAAGTGGTCCTATTTCTATGTTGGAAAGTGGTCCCATTTCCATGTTGGGGAGTGGTTCTATTTATGAGTTGCTCCCATTTGCGGTGTAGTCCCTTGTTGAAGATCAATAGTGACATCGAGATTACCTGATCCGCATTGCCCGGTGACGCCCACCCACTGGTTGCCTTCACATTTCAGCGTCCACGTGCGTTTCCCGGAGCGGCATCCGAGCACCAGCTCGTTTCCTTCACGCTGAATCCAGGCGCCTACCGGGGCTGTGACGTCACTACACCCTAATACTGAAAAAGGAAGAAGGAAGAAGATATATTAATATCATCGAAAGTTGCTATGTTCCATCGTAACAGTTTAGCATGGTCACACTGTATAACCCCTTTCTCTCCCTCTTCCCCCCAAACTCTTCCCCTCTCCCCCTCCCCCTGCACCAACTGGAGAACGCGAGTGTAGAGTTCTTCCCACCTTGGACTTCTTGCTCCTATCAAAAACATGGTGGAAGGGAAACGAGGGTTAACACAATATAATAAAAAAACCTCATGGCCCACGAACGCACCTTCTATCTGAAGCAGAAACTGTTTCCGGTTTACAGTTCCTACATTCATATTAAATTCCACAATGTTGCCATTGGAAAGCAAAAGGCTTTTATGACGTTCCCTTCCGCCACAAACGTCGGCCATGTTCGACGTCAAGCTGTCCCGAAGTTTGCCATACGAGGAACTGCAAGAAGCAGAATGTCCATCCTTCTGCCATTCAAAATCCAGCATGGAGATGTTCAGTCTTTGACCATGACCTGCTCTGAACGAAATATGGTTGTTCCGGCATGACGTCAGCAATGAGCTGGTAATCGAGGTGGACTCGTTGATTTCGATTTCTCTCTTATTCTGGCATTCGGCGTTTGAAACTAGAACAGCACAGAATGCGCTATATATAAATAAATAAAAATTTAAATATAACTATAAATAAATATAAAAATCAAATACTTCGATTTTGCAGGGTGTGTATGTAATGCCGAACTCGTAAATTCTATAAAACATGGCGAGAAAAGATGTGTCCGTCTGGCCTCTGTTCAATGTCTGTTATTTACTTAATGGCAAGTATTTTTAGATACAAAGAGATTCAATACCGATATTTCGTGCTATTTTGGTTGTTCATTTCAGCATTTAGGATCAGGTATAAATAATATCGGTCTGCACTGCAGTCAATAAGCTGTATCATTGATTTACAATCACATATACAGTGGAACCTCTAAAATCGGACCACCCTTGGGACCGACTAAAATGTGCCCTATTTCAGAGGTGGTCCCATTTGGGAGACCTGATCCTACTTGGGTAAAATTTTGCATGTTGACCGCAGATTCAAGTTTGATGTCCAAACACATTAATTATCTCAATTTTATCTTTGAAACTAATGTCTTTTCTTTTTCTATTAACTTTTCCTCTACTTTCCATTTTGAGAAAGTTTAACAATTTTTTTCTTATTTAAATTACCTTTATGTGCTTACATTGACATTTAATTGTCATTATGAATTCGGTGGCATTTGGGTCGTCTTAAGTACTAAAAGAATAGCCATCACATAAATTAAGATGTCCCGAGTCTGTATATGATCAGCCGCTATAGTTTAGACAAGGTACAAAAGTACAGATAACAAAACTAAGCCCCTGTCTGGTTACACACTTGCTACCATAATCCCTAGCAACAATATATATGACGGCAACATGCTCAGTGTTGTAAGTAATGTGCCGCAAAAATACAGTGGTTTTCCCACTGACTGACAGTGGTCCGATCCCAGGCATTTTGGGAGCTCGGGACCGAAAAAAGCGGCCCGAAGTGGTCCGATCCGAGGTGGTCCCAATTCGGAGTTTTCTTAATCACAAAACTCTATGGGGCGCATTCGGGACCGAAAAAAATGTGCCCTAATTCAGAGGTGGTCCCAAGAGGGATGTGGTCCGATGTGGTTCCACTGTATTTTCGTTGAAAAAAAAATGATGTTCTATAGCCGTTTTTAGCTGGAACCTTTCTCTGCAAATGCAATTTATGGGCCTAAGTCTCTCCGGGACTTGGAATCAAGATAACTGTCGGCATCTTGGTAGCGAATATAATGCCAGTATAAGAGAATATTTCCAGATAAACGTCTTACCTCTCACGCAAGAATATTCTGCTTCTAAATGGTTCCTCAGTTCTTTCCAACAGTATGTTTCGGCGGGTATATTATTATCTGAAATTAGGATTTCACACCGTTGGTTATTGGAGCAGAGCTTATCGAAGTGCTGCAGAACATCGGAGGAACAGCCGAGGTATCCCATGTCAGACTCGATGCATTTGCCGAGCCGGATCCGGCCGTACAGAGCCTTGCTCATCACTATCACTTCCCCCGCTCCACATTCTGCCGTGAACGTATCCGCCTGGCAAATTTCTAAAATAAATAAAGAAATAAGGAGTAATTTGAAACCATTTTGAGATTAACTAGAATTACAGAAGGCAAAACTGATCAGGTTAAATGTCATTTTTTCACACCCACAAGTTACACGTCAGTATTATTTCCGTAATTTCAATGTAAATACAGACACAAATAATGCTATCAATTAAGCTTAATTATGAAAGAAAGTCACATATTATTTTTCTTTTTAAACTGATACATATATTGTGTTAATAAAAAAAATTATAGGACACCAATTGCCACTGAAACGGAAAAACACAGGCTATAGAAACAATTGGCATAGCTGTATAATTCTGTTTAATTCTATGTAATTGCCTGATTAATTGTTCAAATATTTCACTTATTTCATAACGCAACGCGCACTTACCCATACTGTTTACAAGATTTATTATTTTTACTAAAAATATCCCAATTATTCCAGTATGCGCCATGTAACGCGTTGCTGCCATCTTGACGACTCTAGCCACCGCCATGACAGAAGCATTGTTTCGGGCAAGCTCGGTAATGTATGCAGGGCTATCCCGAGCCAGCTCCCTCTTCTAATGATATCGATTGCCTTGAGTAAATGATGGCAGGTGGCTGCTGCAGACCTAAGCTAGCGCAATAACCAGGCGCAACACAGGCAACACAAGGGATCAATACCAGGGGAGCTTCTTCTATGCGAGTCTTGCCGTGTAGGCGCTGCAGACATGCCGAAGTCATATTTCTGCTTTTACTTTGCTTGCTTGTTGTTGTTTGCTTGTTTTTGCACTGCAACGACTTCGTCAGCCAGTTAAAAATTGAAACGAAGAGCTTTATTTATTTACTTATTCATAATAACAACTAAATTGACCGTCATGAATTGAAATCGTAATCAAACCCTGTTCGCACAGAAACGTTTTTTTTTCGGTATTTTAAATGCTTCTGGTTATTTATGACAAAAATTTTCCTTTCATATTCTTGAGTTTTTAGTCAGCCGCACTTCCAGAAATCCATTTTTATATGCATTTTCAACCCAGCTTTGTGGCAGCGCAGAAAACGTTGTTCAACGATCGATAGACATCGCGCCAGACGTCGGATTAACGTCGAGTTTTGATTGTTTATGGAAGTCGGAATAGCGTCTACCTTCGGACGTTGGACAGGCGTTAATTATCCGACGTCTTATCAACGTTGCGGATGGGTTGAAAATGGAAGCCGAAACAACGTCTGTCTCCCGACAGTTACACTGATAATGTGGTCACCCCTGCTTCACAATACCCCCACCCTTGGGTCCTCCTATCAAGTAAAATTTTTATGGAGTCGAGTTCCATGAATATTTCTCGAAAAAAACTTGCGTTTCTGTTGCGTTTAGACCATGCTGCTTTCCCAACGTCTATTCAACGACTAACCGGGACTAACCACAACCAAACTACAAGAGTTAATGGTTTGGTAGCGTCGATGTCGCAAACTCAAATCGACACCGACAATCTTAGAATGTTTACTCGGAAGTTTTAATTTGGTTATTAAGGAATATTTCTGTTTGCAACATTAAAATGTGGCCCAGATTTGCTCACCTGTCTACACTGTAATTCAAATGTCATCATATATAGAACTAGAGTAAACGATGCCTATTTCAAAATATTTCAGTCCATTTCAATTTCCCATTAGTTTCTATATAATAAGAACCTAGATAATTCGTACACCTCCTTATTCTGGACACAGGACACAATTGTTCAGACCCAGTTGTAGGTTTTACTGTTTGAATAACTCGTGTAATTCGGACACGGCAGTGGCGCCATTTTTGACAAGGCAGTGGCGCCATCTTTAACAAGGCAGTGGCACCATCTTTGAAAAAGCAGTGGCGCCATCCTTGACAAGGCACTAGGGCCATCTTTGACAAAGCAATGGCGCATCTTTGACAAGGCACTGGCGCCATCCTTAACAAGGCAATGGCGCCACCTTTAACAAGGTAGTGGCACCATCTTTGAAAAAGCAGTGGCGCATCTTTGAAAAAGCAGTGGCGTCATCTTTGACAAGGCAGTGGGATCATCCTTTACAAGGCAGTGGCGCCATCTTTAACAAGGTAGTGGCACCATCTTTGACAAGGCAGTGGCGCCATCTTTGAAAAAGCAGTCGCGTCATCTTTGACAAGGCAGTGGCACCATTTTTGACAAGGTAGTGGCACCATCTTTGACAAGGCAGTTGCGCAATCTTTGAAAAAGCAGTGGCGTCGTCTTTGACAAGGCAGTGGCATCATCCTTTACAAGGCAGTGGCGCCATCTTTAACAAGGTAGTGGCACCATCTTTGACAAGGTAGTGGCACCATCTTTGACAAGGTAGTTGCGCCATCTTTGCAAGGCGGTGGTCCCATCTTTGACAAGGCGGTGGGGCCATCTTTGAGATTGGAGTGGCGCCATCTTTGAGAAGGCAGTGGCACCGTCTTTGACAAAGCAGTGGTGCCATCTTTGACAAGGCAGTGGCGCCATCTTTGCAAGGCGGTGGTGCCATCTTTGACAAGGCGGTGGTGTCATCTTTGAAAAAGCAGTAGCGACATCTTTGACAAGGTAGTGGTGCCATCTTTGACAAGGTAGTGGCGCCATCTTTTACAAGGCAGTGGTACCATCTTTTGAGTGTTTGTGTATGCCTTGTAGATAATCTCAGTAAGACTGCACGTGCCGCATATAAGTGATCTCATTATAAATTGTTTTCGTTCAGAGTATATTGAACAAATAAACTTAACAGGGCCTTGATGTCCAGATTCCGGTATAATTATCTGTTGTTTAAATTATGTTGACCAATTTTCACTCACTGCAGTTGATGAATATTGTTGCAAAAGTATGCAAAATGTGTGTGTCTGTAACATAGATTGTTAACCAGTTCAGATCAGTAATAGATATAATTGTAAACGAATATTGCTTTCATCGTGTTTGGACATGAAAATTGAATCTATGGTCAACCCACAACATTTACCCAAGAATGGCCAAACCTCATAAATGGGACCCCCTCTCAAATAGGGCACACTTTTTCCGGTCCCAAGGGTGGTCCGATTTCAGAGGTTTCGCTGTATTCCCACGTCTCCGCGCATAAACAATGTGCTTTTTGGGGAAATTCCCATGTAGTTATGTGGGATTTAGGGGAGTTTGAGACTCTTTCCGATGTGTATTATGTGCATGGGAACCCATGCATTTTATACGCATATAATTCCATGCATTTTATACGTGGGAATTCCTCACTTTCCTCTGCCGAGCCTACACTCAAAACAGAGGAATCAATAGACTTCTTGGACCGAGATGACCTTGCTCCACTGCCCACTCAAAATATATGCATAATATTCGTTTATTTTGAGTACTAGACTATCTTCCCCCCTCCAGTATATTTGCCCCCCCCCCCCCTCCCCCACTAACGTTTTTGCGTGTGAGTGTATTTTAATTTTTTTGTTTATGTAGATAAATGGACGCAATTAAACTGTACAAAACTATCCTGAACTACTTTATTGACTAAATTCAGCATAATTCAAACAAAAATATAAAAAGATATCCTTGATCAGAAAGTTCTTTATTTTTCTCTTAATATCCTTTATAACAGTTTTAGATAGACCAGGTGGATACTCCTGATCGATATGATTATCACAAATAACATCCACGTTATCCAAGACGGTTTTCTTGTATGTTTGCATGTTCAACTGTATCTTCCTTTTATAAAGTGATAACAATGGGAGGCAAAAATACCAGATGGAGGAGATAGCCTAGTCTATCTTCCCCCAGGGGGCGAAGGTGTACAGGGGGCAAGATGTACTGTTGCACCCGATAAAGAGTAGATAATGAGCAGGCCTCAATCTGCCCCCCCCCTCCCCCCAGGATCGTGCCAAAGATAATAGTAACTTCTGGGAAAGGGGTAGCAAGTGGGCGGGTGGAAATCTACTCGCCCCCCCTAGGATGGTGCCAAAGATAATAGCAGCTTCTGAGAAAGGAGTAGCAAGTGCGGCATATGTGTTTACCTAATACTGATAAATCTTTAAAATATAGAAGGATATCTGAGGACCGGTTCTGAAAATAAGCCTTGGACAATTCGCCGAAGGACAATCAATTCCCCACTCCCCCTGTCTCGCTTCACTCATGTAAGGATTTTTTATGTTTTTAGAAGTGAAAACATTAAGAAATGATTGTGTATTGATTGTGAATAACAGTTTATTTATTTTATGAATTTCAGTTAATGATGAAAAGGATTTAAAAAAAAACACCAGAACCCCGGATCCGACTACCGCGGGATCGGACCACTCTGCAAGTAGGACCACCCCGCAAGTCAGACCACTTGTGCTCAGTCCCAAAGGTGGTCGGATTTCACTGGTTCTGGTGTATCTCCTGTAATTCAACAATGTTTCTTGATTTGCACTTTCGGAAAATGTTAATTCATTTTCGCGTAACTAAACCAAAACTTATCTGATAAAATTTCAACCGAACAAGGTCTATAAATGCAACCAGCCTGAACAGTAATCATAAACTTCAAAGCACGATTATCATACTGTACACCTTTCACTAAGATTAGTTGTAATAACCACTGAATATGTATGGGATTCACACATATAGCACTGACCATAGTCTCGCCTTCATCTTTCCAGTTATAGCCTTATACAGCTGAATTATATCATTGCAAGTCATGCCCGTGCATAGCTTGGTCTTGGCAGTTGTCACCCAGCCATGCACTCTGACAGAAGAGGTGAGCCTGGGTGCGATTTCAGATGCGATGCTTTGTCACATACCCGCGCCACACTGTTACGCTCAGCCACAGGTTTCCCCCACATCTCACTGTCCACGTAGAACTCCCAGAGTGGCATCCTCCATCCCAAGACACCCAAGACAAGACGGGGCATATCCCAACAATACAACCACTAAATATCGCGTGCATGGAAACAGTGACGCTTGCACAATCATGGTCTGAAGAAATTTTCGGTGCCTTTTATTTTTTTATTGTTTTGAGCAAAATAGATTTCCCATTACAAAAAAATAGTATTCTAATAGAAATTCAATGCCTCTATCTTCAATAAATATTGGTTCCGATCTATTGGTTCCGCGCGGAAATCAATTCAGATGGCGTTTGTCGTTTGATACCAGCAGCACGGCTCTACGTCTTCTGCCGCCATATATCTCTACCATATCTGACGTCACGGTGTCCTTGACCATAAGACATTGGGCAGGTCGCTGACGGAGATGCACGATGGTTGTCGACGCCTGTCGAGGGTACGTTAAGTCCTTGACCGTTTCCGGCACGGAGCATAAGGATCCTTGATGAGCAGGCTGCGAAAGTCCCTCTTGTAACATTGATTGATTCCTTTATTTCAGTGGCTGACTTATTTTGTTTAGTGACTGATTATTTCTTTATTTCAGTGATTCATTACTATATTTCAACACCAGTGCTGGTATGGCAGTCGATGTGCGACACTGCGAGAAATGTAATTTGAATGAAATCTGGATTAAAATAAATGAATTTTGCAATAACTTAATTTACATCTCTATTTATCTGCAAATTCGAAGCTATAAATAAGTCGAGAACCACTAAAAATTAAATATATTATAAAATTAAAATTAAACCACTAGCATCAAATAAGCATTAAATATACCATTAAATATAGCATTACATATAGCATTGCATATAACATTACAAATAGCATCACATAGGCATTATATATAGCATTGCATAAAGCATTATATATATTACTACATTACATACATACATTACTACTAGCATTACATAGGCTTATCAGGAGTATTCTATTTCCAGGTGTTTTAGTTCATTTGAACACTACGTTTCCAAAGGAATATTCTTGTTAACTACTAAAACTTCACATAATTTTCTGTTTGACCACAGCGTGCCAAAATGATGTAGCACGTTAGATGAACAGCCGAGGTAACACATATCCTCCAACATCTCGTCTTGAGCACAGTGAACCCTGAAAAGATCACCAATGCATATTCTAAAATACAAATATTATCGTATTATGGTATAGCACAATACGATAAAGCAGTGACTCGGGCTGCTGCAGCATTTACTAGTGCAATAACCAGGTACAACGCAAGCGACACAGATCAAGAAGCAAGGGAAAGGGCTAGTGACGTCGTTACCACATAAAGGCCAGCAAACAGTAACAGCTACTATATTTTGAGTTCAGAGCTCAGGCAACGCCAACAGAAACCTTTGTGGCAACAACGAGACAGGCCCAGTGCTTTGTAAACATTTCAAAAATTTAGTGGTTGGGTATTTTATTCTCTCTTCGACCTTTAATTCTTTTTATTTTTAGATGTAATTCGAGGGTTACATGCATTCTGTAACTTCTTTTGAACAAATCTTTCAATCATCAATAACTTTCAAACGCAAATATTGTTGACTGGAATGTAATGCAAGCACTGGAATGATGTGATCGCGTTTATGCATGACACTTCAATGTTTAATTAACTGTAGGCGTTAATAATTTTTTTGCTAACTTATGGAAACAATATGGTCAGTGGGGAAAGGTAGAGCCCATTCCAACCAGGCTCTGAGCCAGGCTCAGATAAACATTTATAATAAATGAATACTATGATTTCACTCACCTCTCCTCAGATTTTCGGAGCTTAAAAATTGAAACAATATCGAAATAAGTAATAGAAATAAGACAAGCATGGGCCTGGACTAAAGTGGTCCGATGTATGACTCTTTCCTACTTGTAAGAACGAAGCCAATGAGGCCGATTATGTGCAAAGTATCAGTTGCCGCGTTCTTTGACACGATTACATCTTAATTGGTCAACAACCGTGTCGTTCTATGTGTCAGTACGTCATCTACCAAGCCTGAGTACGACTTAATTATACTTATTTACCAATTCATCTGCACCCCACTTCTCTCTTCCATTACGTACATCCAGTGTATGACTTAAGTAATTTTACCTTCGTAACTGCAAATTGCCCAAGCTTCAGAGATATTCTAGGTATTAGGAAATTGAATCAGTAGTACTCTGTACATTTCAGTATTAATTATATATTTATTTATTCAAATAAAACTTGAAAAAAAAATCGCTGCCCCACTGCAATTACTACTAATAATTAATCGTTCGGTGGATATAATTTTAAAGAAAGAATGAAACATTAATTAAAATTATATCGCTACAACTCAGTTATTTAATACTTAGTATGAAAAACAAACGAGATCAGGAATTATAAAAAGGCATCGAACAAGAACTAAGTAGAAAAAAATATAAAAGAAGTAGAACGTAGAACACCTGGAAATTGTCACGTGTTATTTTAACAAATAATAAACGTTTGCATTTATTTTAGTTTTTTGCGCCTTCCTCTCTATTTTTACACCAACAACAAAACCTCGGTTTTAGATACATTAAAATATGCAACATGATTCCGCTTTTTATTTTTGTCCAACCATCCAAAACGCCAATTCGTACTTTAGGATGTTTGCGATGGAAGTGTCGTTTCGGCTGCAATTTTAGTGAATAAATTGTTTATAATTGATAAGGAATAACATAAAATATTATATAAATTATTCTTTCCTTTTTATAGTGAATACGTTTCCAGCAAAATGCAATTCTGTTTATTTATGCAGGCTTTTCTATCACTTCTTTACACCTTTATCCCAGCGTAATTTGGTCGAAGCACAATAATGTTTTTCGTGCAGTTTTAAGTACAAATGCACTTTTTGAGAAAGCTTAGAAGTCTACACATTCGGTCTTCATTTGCAGTTGTTCGCTGACATCAGTACTGCAGTGTTATCAATGGCCTTGGGTTTCTTTGCTGTGCCTTCACCAGCGCAGTGCTTACACATGATACTTTTGAAACGCGTAAGTACAACAACACCATAAAATATCGACATGTGCAAACTACATTTAATACTACACTAAAGACTAAGAAAGATCAAGGAAGGTTCATTTATTGTAGAAACAACTGGATAATGGTCTTTTCTATCACATATCAGCAATATTTTTGACGTGATCCTATATATTAAAGATGTGGTGAAGTGAAGTGCATTGTTAAGAACGTTGATAAGGTTACAATATTTATCAATGTTTAATCAATATGTTAATGAATTTTATAAAATTTCAAGGTTCCGCACTGCAGTGAACTTTACGTTCACAACGACCACTCCCCCTTTGATAATCCTTTGCTCCTTTCTCTTATTTAAATGTATCAGTTAATCTGTCAAATGTGTTTTGTTTTCTTAACTGAAGTTCCTGCTTATGACAAACCGTTAGCGACTCATCATTTCCTTGAAATTGTAAAATTCTTGATAATTTGTTATTTTGGATGACTATCAGGTTATCGTAGATTAAAAAACGAAAACGGTTTAAGGCTCATAAGGCAGGCGTGTCTCTGTCGGTAAGCCATCTTCTAACTATGAGTTATTTTATTTGTTATTATGTTTAATTTTCTTAACGAGTTATGTCATAACTAATATCTAAGATTTTCTCGCCAAATTAATAGATTTTAAACGAAGGTCATTTTATGTAAATTAACTGTGGTCTTATAGATTTATTTAGCACAGACTTAAATATTTTCATTGTGTTTTTACAGTATTACCGTTCTCTCCCTACCGTGTTCTCTCTACCGCGTTCTTCACCGCGTTTTTGCATCGTCTTCGCATTAACCCAACGGATCGCACACATTTATCTTGTGATTACAGTGTAAAACTAAACACGCGTAAACGATTCCACAGTGTGTTCTTGTGCGCCTTCTACAGTAATGCGATGACGTCAAAGACACCGTCAAAGATATTGCCCCAACAGACAGCATACGTCACAGATACATGTGACTGTTTCACGGACTGTGTTTGGTTTTTTTATCCTCTCCTTTGAGAGGAAAACGCTAAGATCTATAGCTGAACTCTGATTTGGTACTCATTTGAGCTGATTGCTTATCATTTAAATTTGGTTTATTTGTGGTTCGTATTAATTTGTTATTCATGTTTGCATTTATTCGCGTCAGTGTTTTGTGATGCAGTGAGTCGACCGTTATTGTAATGATCTTGTATAGGCGAGTTTAGACTTGTTTTGTTGGTTGTTGGTTGTTTAAGGGTAAAATAAATGAAGTGTTCTAAGGGATAGGGGCTACCAATTATTATTATTTTATATATACCAATGCATATGGCTTAAGTGCGTAATTTTTATGTCAAGGTCGTTGTAAGTGATTGATACTACAGCATTTGTTACAGCCTTTTTCTCACAACTTTTTGTTTTCTGTCCGATTCCTCGTGAAATCTGTCCGTGCCAAATTTAGACTCTCTGAGCGGAACACCGCTCTTTACATTCCTCATTTTATCCTCTGAGTAGGTTAGGGAATTCGTAACTGGTTCAATTCTATGACTGAAAGGGTGACATTGGTAGAACTGTCACGGGGCAATTTCTTGTTAACAAATAGCCAGGAACTGTAGATTTTGACTTGTTCCACTACGGGCGGGACATATCTGCCCTTCTGGTTATCCTTTCTGCTGTCCCTTCAGAGACAGCGAGTCAGTGACAAAGAATTGATCCTTTATGGCAAATAATTTTGTTTATTTGTAGTTTTAGTTTTTGTCCAATCGCTTCCAGTTCAGACGTTTGGGCATCATTTTTTATGTGCTAAAGTTTGACGTTAAGCGTTAAAGATCTTTGTGGGCCCGTTTGGTGGATTTTTATTACTCTCTGTTCACGGGATATGTTTTCGACGTCATAAGACACATAGTGAGGCCTTAAAGTCGGTTGAGTTGCCTCTTGTACCTACGGTTTACGGGCGTGTTTTCGACGTCATAAGGCATATAGTGAGGCTTCAAGGCCGGTTGAATTGCTTCTTATATCTGCGGTTTACGGGACGTGTTTTCGACTTCATAAGGCACAGTGAGACTTTGAAACTGGTTGAATTGCTTCTAAGGTTTACGGGGCGTGTTTTCAAAGTCATAATGCACACAGTGAGGCTTTAACAACTTTGACTTGCTTCTTATATAAACGGCTAGTGGAACGTGTTTTCTAGGTGAATATTGAGGCCTTAGAACCTCTTTGATTTGCTTGCGGTTTATGTGACGTGTTTTAGATGTCACAAGATGCATAGTGAGTCTCTAAGGTGAGTCTCTTAGTTGCTGAAAGATATCGTGAGCCTTTCTATATATGATGTATTCTACTTTCACAACACAGAATTGTAGTGTAATTATGTCCTCGCCTCACATGTCTGGTGAACAAGTCGGTGTCGAGAACGGGAATGGTGTACCCACAATACTTTCTCCTTACGGTGAACTGCCCTTTCACATGGACAATAAAGTGCAGATCAGCTTAATGCTGAGCCGAGGTCTGATGATCAGACTGTTCGACCTCGCGTTTTGACGGAAAGAGCGAGGCTTCATATAATTGATACACCTGCACATCGTTGGCAAGTGTCAAGCTAAGATCAAAAGACAACTCGACATTGAAATCTAAAGGTAGAAATAGCACTTCCATCGGTACTTCTCTCAAAAATCCTGCTCAAAGCAATCACGAGCTGTTAACAGTAATACTGAGAAAAGAGAACCTGTGTATTTCTTTTGTGCGCAGCCTCATACACTTTTGACGTGTAAAGGTTTTCTAGAATCTTCGCGAGACGATCGAAGGTCGTTCATGCGTTCAAGGTGTCTTTGTTTTGCTTGTCTGCCCAAGAGACACAACTCAAAGGATTGCAAACGAGAAAGGATATGCGAGTTCTGTAAAAGACGGCATGCTACGGTTCTTCATGATCCAAACTTAAAGTCTGGGTAACCTAGGAACAAGACAAGCTCTCTTAGCCCCAACGCGGATGTGTTTGCTCCAAACGCCCAAATCAAGCAGGTTCCTATAGCCAAAACTGGTACTATCGCCATTAGCACTGTAAAGGATTGTCACATGAGCTGTATGATTGTACCAGTTTACTTGTGGCATACGGATAATGCGAAAAAAACGTTTGGTTTACGCACTGTTAGACTCACAGTCCGATGCCATGTTTCTCTTAGAGTCTACATGTAAGTCTTTAGGCATTCGGGGAAGCCAAGCGACTTTGTCGCTATCGACGATGGACGCTGAAAACCAGTTAATCCAATGTGAAAGGTTTGAAAATCAGGGGTTTTGGTAGCTGAGTTGAAATTGACTTGCCAACTGCGTATACAAGGGACATCATGCCGGCCAATCGATCGCATATCCCTTGTGTAGACATGGCCAATAAATGGAGTCACTTACGGCCAATAGCCAAACAACTAATGCCTGTCGCCGACTACGATATCGGCTTACTAATTGGCTACAACTTCCAAAAGCTCTTTCTTAGAGAGAAGTCCTGGCCTGACCCGATTCGGTCGGTCCGTTCGCGCACCGTGCGGATATAGTGAGCGTTTTGCTCCCAGCACACTGCAAGGAGGTGATTTCTCCAAGAGATATGCTTCAAGTCCTGGAAAGAGATTTTCTAGAACCCAACAATGCGTCGGTTTTTTTCAGCAGAACACCGAAAGTTTCTAGGAATTATGGACAATGGTAAAACAGACGATGGGTTCTTTAGAATGCCTTTACCATTTAAATCGGACCATGTACCGTAAGAAAACAACATATCTATTGGCTCGAAGAGTCTTCAAGCATTGAAATCACGCTTGGAGAAGGATCCGATATATCGGCGCGAGTATACCGCCTTTATGTCGGAAATGATAGAAATTCCCGCATCGGAACTACAAGAAAACAGAGCATAGTTCACTCCACACCATTGAGTCTATCATGCTGTGAAGAAGAAACTGAGAGTGGTTTTCGATTGCAGTGCGCGTTTTCGCACTTACCTTAACGACTGCCTACTGCAAGGTCCGGGCTTAAGAAGCAAATTATTGGGTTTCTTGTTCAGATTTCGCAAGGAAAAAATCGCCTTTTCATTTGATATTGAAAAGATGTTCTGTCGATTCAAGGTTTACCTGGAACACCGCGATGTTAACCAGTTCAGATCAGTAATAGATATTATTGTAAACGAATATTGCTTTCATCGTGTTTGGACATGAAAATTGAATCTATGGTCAACCCACAACATTTACCCAAGAATGGCCAAACCTCATAAATGGGACCCCCTCTCAAATAGGGCACCACACCAAGGGTGGTCCGATTTCAGAGGTTTCGCTGTATTCCCACGTCTCCGCGCATAAACAATGTGCTTTTTGGGGAAATTCCCATGTAGTTATGTGGGATTTAGGGGAGTATGAGACTCTTTCCGACGTGTATTATGTGCATGTGAACCCATGCATTTTATACGCATATAATTTCATGCATTTTATACGTGGGAAATTCCTCAGTTTCCTCTGCCGAGCCTACACTCAAAACAGAGGAATCAATAGACTTCTTGGACCGAGATGACCTTGCTCCACTGCCCACTCAAAATATATGCATAATATTCGTTTATTTTGAGTACTAGACTATCTTCCCCCCTCCAGTATATTTGCCCCCCCCCCCACCCCACTAACTTTTTTGCGTGTGAATGTATTTGAAAATTTTTGTTTATGTAGATAAGTGGACGCAATTAAACTGTACAAACTTTCCTGAACTACTTTTTTTGACTAAATTCAGCATAATTCAAACAAAAATATAAAAAGACATTATTGATTAGAAACTTCTTTGTTTTTTTTTCTTAACATACTTTATAGCAGTTTTAGATAGACCAGATGGATACTCCTGATCGCTATGATTATCATAAATAACATCCACATTATTCAAGACGGTTTTCTTGTATGCTAAACTGTATCTTCCTTTTATAAAGTGATAACAATGGCGGGGGGGGGGGCAAAAATACCAGGTGGGGGAGATAGCCTAGTCTATCTTCCCCCGGGGGGGGGGCGAAGCTGTACAGGGGGCAAGATACACTGTTGCACCCGGAAAAGAGTAGATAATGAGCAGGTCTCAATCTGCCCCCACCCGCCACCCCCCAGGATGGTGCCAAAGATAATAGTAACTTCTGGGAAAGGGGTAGAATGTGGGCGGGCCCTAATCTACTCCCGCCCCCCCCCCCCAGGATGGTGCCAAAGATAATAGTAACTTCTGGGAAAGGGGTAGAAAGTGGGCGGCCCCTAATCTACTCCCGCCCCCCCCCCAGGATGGTGCCAAAGATAATTTAAAGTTACTTCTGGGAAAGGGTTAGAAAGTGGGTGGGTCCTAATTTACCCCCGCCCCCTCACCCCCAGGATGGTGCCAAAGATAATAGTAACTTCTGGGAAAGGAGAAGCAAGTGCGGCATATGTGTTTACCTGGAGATATACCTCTAACCCAGCAGCTAGGTTCTCTGCCATGAGCCACTGCGAATACTGATAAATCTTTAAAATATAGAAAGATATCTGAGGACCGGTTCTGAAAATAAGCCTTGGACAAATCGCCCAAGGACGATCAATTCCCCGCTCCTCCTCCCTCGCTTCACACATGTAAGGATTTTTGATGTTTTGAGAAGTGAAAAATAAAGAAATGATTGTATATTGATTGTAAATAACAGTTAATTTAACTGCTGAGAAGGAGTTAAAAAAAAAACAAGAACCCCGGGTCCGACTACCGCCCTTCCAATAAGATTAGTTGCAATAACCACTGAGTGTATGAGATTAACACATATAGCACTGAACATAACCCTCCTTTCATCTTTCCAGTTACAGCCTTATATAGCTGAATTAAGCCATTGCAAGATATCGCCGTGTATAGCTTTGTCTTGGCAGTTCTCACCCAGTCATGTACTCGGACAGAAGAGGTGAGCCTGGGTGCGATATCAGATGCCATAATTTGTCACATACCCGTGCCACACTGAGCTGTTACGTCCACCCACGGGTTGCCGCCACATCTCAGTGTCCACGTATAACTCCCAGAGTGGCATCCTTCATTCCAAGACAGCCAAGTCAAGACGGGGCATATCCCAACAATACAACCACTAAATAGCGCGTGCATGGAAACAGTGACGCTTGCACAATCATGGTCTGAAGAAATTTTCAGTGCCTTTTATTTTTTATTGTTTTGACCAAAATAGATTTTCCATTACAAAAAAATAGTATCAATGCCTTCTATCTTCAATAAATATTGGTTCCGATCTATTGGTTCCGCGCGGAAATCAATTCAGATGGCGTTTGTCGTTTGATACCAGCAGCACGGCTCTACGTCTTCTGCCGCCATATATCTCTACCATATCTGACGTCACGGTGTCCTTGACCATAAGACATTGGGCAGGTCGCTGACGGAGATGCGCGATGGTTGTCGACGCCTGTCGAGGGTACGTTAAGTCCTTGACCGTTTCCGGCACGGAGCATAAGGATCCTTGATGAGCAGGCTGCTCTTGTAACTTGTAACAGTGATTGATTCCTTTTTTTCAGTGGCTGACTTATTTTGTTTAGTGACTGATTATTTCTTTATTTCAGTTATTCATTACTATATTTCAACACCAGTGCTGGTATGGCAGTCGAGAAATGTAATTTGAATGAAATCTGGATTAAAATAAATGAATTTTGCAATAACTTAATTTACATCTCTATTTAGCATTGCATATAACATTACAAATAGCATCACATAGGCATTATATATAGCATTGCATATAGCATTAGATATATTACTACATATAGCATTACATAGGCTTATCAGGAGTATTCTATTTCCAGGTGTTTTTAGTTCATTTGAACACTACGCTTCCAAAGGAATATTCTTGTTAACTACTAAAACTTCACATAATTTTCTGTTTGACCACAGCGTGCCAAAATGATGTAGCACGTTAGATGAACAGCCGAGGTAACACATATCCTCCAACATCTCGTCTTGAGCACAGTGAACCCTGAAGAGATCACCAATGCATATTCTAAAATACAAATATTATCGTATTATGGTATAGCACAATACGATAAAGCAGTGGCTCGGGCTGCTGCAGCATTTACTAGTGCAATAACCAGGCACAACGCAAGCGACACAGATCAAGAAGCAAGGGAAAGGGCTAGTGACGTCGTTACCACATAAAAGCCAGCAAACAGTAACAGCTACTATATTTTGAGTTCAGAGCTCAGGCAACGCCAACGGAAACCTTTGTGGCAACAACGAGACAGGCCCAGTGCTTTGTAAACATTTCAAAGATTTAGTGGTTGGGTATTTTAATCTCTCTTCAACCTTTAATTCTTTTTATTTTTAGATGTAATTCGAGGGTAACATGCATTCTGTTACTTCTTTTGAACAAATCTTTCAATCATCAATAATTTCAAACGCAAATATTGTTGACTGGAATGTAACGAAGCACTGGAATGATGTGATCGCGTTTATGCATGAAACTTCAATGTTTACTTAACTGTAGGCGGTAATAATTTTTTGTTAACGTATGGGAACAATACGGTCAGTGGATATAGGTAGAGCCCATTCCAACCAGGCTCTGAGCCAGGCTCAGATAAACATTTATAATAAATGAATACTATGATTTCACTCACCTCTCCTCAAATTTTCGAAGCTTAAAAATTGAAACAATATCGAAATAAGTAATAGAAATAAGACAAGCATGGGCCTGGACTAAAGTGGTCCGATGTATGACTCTTTCCTGCTTGTAAGAACGAAGCCAATGAGGCCGTTTATATGCATAGTATCAGTTGTCGCGTTCTTTGACACGATTACATCTTAATTGGTCAACATCCGTGTCGTTCTATGTGTCAGTACGTCATCTACCAAGCCTTAGTACGACTTAATTATACTTATTTACCAGTTCTTCTGCACCCCACTTCTCTTTTCCATTACGTACATTCAGTGTATGACTTAAGTAATTTTACCTTCGTAACTGCAATTGCCCAAGCTTCAGAGATATTCTGGGTATTAGGAAATTGAATCAATAATACTCTGTACATTTCAGTATTAATTATATATTTATTTATTCAAATAAAACTTGAAAAAAAAATCGCTGCCCCACTGCAATTATTACTAATAACTAATCGTTCGGTGGATATAATTTTAAAGAAAGTATGAAACATTACTTAAAATTATATCGCTACAACTCAGTTATTTAATACTTAGTATGAAAAACAAACGAGCTCAGGAATTATAAAAAGGCATCGAACAAGAACTTAGTAGAAAAAATATAAAAGAAGTAGAACGTAGAACACCTGGAAATTGTCACTAGTGATTTCAACAAATAATAAACGTTTGCATTTATTGTAGTTTTTGCGCCTTCCTCTCTATTGTTACTTTTATAGTTACATCAACAATACAACCTCGGTTTTAGGCACATTAAAATATGCAACATGATTCCGCTTTTTATTTTTGTCCAACCAGCCAAAACGCCAATCCGTACTTTAGGATCTTTTCGATAGAAGTGTCGTTTCGACTGCAATGTTTTGTGAATAAATTGTTTAGAAATGATAAGGAATAACAGAAAATATTATCCATTATTCCAATAAAATGGAATTCTGTTTATTTATGCAGGGTTTTTTATCATGTCTTTGTCCCAACGTAATTTGGTCGAAGCATAATAATGTTTTCCGCGCAGTTTTAAGTACAAATGCACTTTTTGAGAAAGCTTAGAAGTGTACACATTCGGTTTTCATTTGCAGTTGTTCGCTGACATCAGTACTGCAGTGTTATCAATGGCCTCGGGTTTCTTGGCTGTGCCGTCAATAGCGCAATGCTCACACATAGTACTTTAGAAACGCGTAAGTATAACAACACCCTAAAATATCGACATGTGTATACTACATTAAATACTACACTAAAGACTAAGAAAGATCAAGGAAGATTCATTTATTGTAGAAACAACTGGATAATGGTTTTTTCTATCACATATTGGCAATATTTTTGACGTGATCCTATTAAAGACATGGTGAAGTGAAGTGCATTGTTAAGAACGTTAATAAGGTTACAATATTAATCAACCTTTAATCAATTTGTTAATAAATTTTATAACATTTCAAGGTTCCGCACTGCAGTGAACTTTACGTTCCCAACGACCACTCCCACTTTGATAATCCTTTGCTCATTTGTTTTGTTTAAATGTATCCGTTAATCTGTCAAATGTGTTTTATTTTCTTAACCGCATTTCCTGGTTATGATAACCCGTCAGCGACTCATCATTTCCTTGTAATTTTCAAAGAAATTGTAAAATTCTTGATTCTTCCAGAGAGTTGCTCCAATCAAATCCCGTTCTGCATTGTTCCCGGGGGGGGGGGTAGTTTTCCGCGTGATCTTCGACTGCGAGGTTCATTCTAAATCAAGAGCGCTTCGGCGCAAGACAAAAAATTGCAAAATTGTTATTTTTGGACAATTGAACGCATCAGGGACTTGATATTTTGTGTCATTTTACACCTCAGGTACTTGATATTTTGTGTCATTTTAACGTTTTAACTTAAGGTTTTAACTGTTTATTTAAATAGAAATTAAGAAGATAATTTAGTTATTTTAATAGATTTGTATTATAAATGGTGTCTCTTATTTAAAGGCGTCGTACGCGCGTTTTCTGTTGTTCACTGAAGTCGATACAACGCCTGTAGACGTCAAGACGTTGTATAGACGCCGGAAAATGTCAATGTAGAATCCCTCTCAAAACGGAGAAAATCACAATGTATCCTGGTCACTCGTTCGTCAAAGAATCTTCACTCTGGGGTCAGCTGGAATCAGTAAGTATCAGGCTGGAAAAAAACCTTGCCCATTTCAAAAGTTTTACGCATCTTACGTCTTGATTTTGGCCTGTTTCGTCTATTTTGGAAACGAACTGTCATGGGTTCTATTCCATGTGAAAAAATAACACGAGCAGGTTGGTATTTGGTTGTGAGCCCGACGTCTGTACAGCTTCCATGATCTTAGTGTATTCACAACGGTGTTTCAAAGACGCTGATTAGGTAAAAGTAGGATCATAGGTTCAACGTTTGCTTAAGATGTTGCTTAAACGTTGAGTTTTGATCGGGATCAATCTCAACCAAAATACAATCAATTTAATCTACTTGTCGACTTTCAGACATTTTTAACGTTTACCGAAGGCATTGAAAAGGCTTAAGGAAAAATGGGTATTTGGTTGTGACAATGCTGTTTATCTAGCCTCTATGCAACGTTGAGCCAAAGTTTCATAAACGTCTAAGATCATTTCTTTCTGCTCATATCTAACATATAACCAAACATATAACTAAACATATAGCCCAACTACCAACACATTCAATACTGATTTCACATTTAGCATTCCTTGAGATATTGATAAGGTATTATTTGACTGATTGATATGCCAAAATAAACACCTAACACCTACCCACTTTCAAAATTAAAAAATCACTTATTTTTAAATGTATGAAATGTATCTAGAAAATTGGCATTTTTTGGCCAATTAATGCGGGTTGACTTTTAGGTATACCTTCCTTCTTTTTACTCTTATACAAAACTATTAACATTATCTCAGTGGCTTTGACTGGGTAGACTGGTCATTAGCGTTTTTGAAGCATTTTGGGTATTTCTAAATGCACAAGTACATAGAATCTAGACCTATATTATATTACTTTGTGCCCAGGCTTCTGCTGTATGAAAAACATGAATGATTTCATTCTGTAGCGAAACTTTGCAGCCTAAATGCTTTTACCTAAGACTTGTAATGACAAAGAACAATTTATGCTGATCCGCAAATGGAAAGAATTCTCGGGGGGGGGTATAGCGCCAAGTTTGAAAAATACCCCCTTTTCACCAACGCGGACACCCTTGGTGATTTCATCCCCTCCCCCACCCCTAAAAATATAAATAAACACTGTGGTTAAATTTTATTTTAAAAAATATCCCTTTTTACCAAAAACAATTTATGAGTAGGGACCCATATATAACGCACGCTGCTGCAATGACTGGGTATGTCGGACATCTCTTAATTCCGGACACAAGTCCATAGTATACTAACGCAATTTAAAAATGCAACAGCTAATTGAAATCTTTATATTTTAAAAAGTATTCAGCGTAACATTTTGAATTTTTCACACAATATACAACCTGATATTCGCTACAAGTCTGCAAAAGTGCGGTTAAATATAACGTTTACAACATCGCTAATTTGAACCAATTTGACAGTCACCTATGACTTTTTAGTTTTCAGTATCTTGTATGACCCCCTCTGGCCTGGACCAAGGCATTGACGTGTCGTGGCATGGGCATAATAAGCCGATTGATCCTCCATTGCGGTATGCTGTGCCATTCCACAATCAATGCTTGTCTCAGCTCCACATGGCTTTGTGGCGGAGGCGTACGGGCCCGAACTCTTCGATCCAGAATATGCCACACGTGTTCCATCGGATTCATGTCAGACAAGTATGGGGACCATTGTAGGGTCTGGATCTGATTGACACAAATTTCAGTCACATGAGGGCGCGCGTTGTCGTGTATGAAAATTGTGTTTTGTTCATTTCTGCAGTACAGTTTGATTTCGCCCTCTAACACAGTTTCTGCATACCGTGTAGCTGTTAAATTGCCATCAATGATTAGCAGGGGTGACTTCCAGCCAACTGAACCATAGTGCTCCCGCCACCAAACCTGTCGACCTCACGAATAAACGCTTGTGCGAACCGCTGTCCTTTGCCTTCTGTGCACTTGACGGCGGGCGTCATTTCGACAAAGCAAAAACCGCGACTCGGCGCTGAACACCACTCGGCGCCACGAAGCCAGTGGCCACCGACTTCCTGAATGATTGTTCCCCCAGTCTCTTCTGAGACGTCACCGTTGGTTCAGCACTGGTTTGACATAGGCTCGCCAGGGCCTTATTCCACGCTCGCGCAGTCGGTTTAGCACAGCTTGTCTACTAATGGGGTTGTTACTCCTCCCTGGTGTAACTAGTCCTGTTGCCACTGCCAACCGGAAGCGATCGAGGAGGTGCGTCGTTCGAATAGCTCGATCCTGCTCTGGCGTTGTCACCCTTGGTTGGCCCGGTCGTGGACAGTCTCTTACGGAGCTCGTGTGTTGGTGACGTTCGCCTAGCGCGCCGTTATTTGCGCGCTAGGCGCGAGTTACTCAAATACATTCCAGACATAAATTTTATGATCATCAGAGTACAAAATGTCAATACTCCTTGACACTATGTAAAGCGTTGTCAAATTTTCTTGTATTCTTGTATTTGATGCATTCTGTAAAGTGACGGAATTCATACAGTAACGAGGTAATAATCCGAACATACGTACGAAAATGTAAGGTTTCTCTGCTATATGTCGGGTCTACAAGTAAAATGGATGCAAGATAAACAAACAAGAGCCAATCCTTCACCTCGTTTTTCAATGGACTTCTTGTCCTCCCCATGACCTAATTGCCCAGTACCTCTACCACAGTCACTGTTTTCCGTGCTGGCAATCGACGGTCTCGCATTGTCGTGCATTCTCGCGTATTCTCGCCTATTTTGGTAATGCACTTCTGTTTTTGAAATTCTCCCGGCATGTATTGCACGTTTTCATATGACGCTTGTCTCATATGGGTAAAACACTGGAGTCGTTTTGTCTTGTCACTTTCCCTTATGAGACCGTCAACCTTGCGGCCATTGTTGGCTATATTGTTGGTAATGTTGTGCCGACTGCGACAGCTTACCCCGCATAGTCTGTGCAATACGTTCAGAGTGCATTTTGTTTTGTCTGTAGAGGCGGAAGAAGCGAGTGCAATTCGTGTCCTGAGGCCTGGTGATCAGTCCTTCACAACATTTCCCAAGAAGATACATTCCTTGAGTTTCTGACACTCTATCGCAATTTTGTAATTTGGAGATAATCTTACACTTTGCATTATTTATTACTAGAGAGAAGCCTAAATTATATCCATAGTCCATGGCATACGATCCATGTTCGGGTAAAGGGTTGCAGACGTTTCGATTCTTCCATGACGAATACTATGAAAAACTGGTGGAGTGTTTAAGAGAGGATACATAACTAACTGAGTACGCCGGCCTATTCCGTGAGTTGACTAACCATGGCTAGTTGTTTCACAGCTTTTTCAACTGTATCAGGTAACAGATCACATTTAAATCAACGAAGTAAAATTACATTCGAAGATCTCTTGGTTTCTCGATTACTGATTGTAAATATTTTTCTAATTTTTACCCTGAGCCCGAACTGACCTTCAGAGATTGTCTCTTCAATATTGCTCAACATTTGGTTCAGCATCATCTGACTAAAATCTTAACCTTGAATAGGAAAAAAAGTAAACGGATCTTTGCTTAGCAAAGGTGTCATATATATATCGAGAAATTTTTAGTTTGGAATATATAACACATAGTTATAATGGAATAGAATCCGTATTGCTACACAGTTTTCATAACAACAACGACTTTTCTTGGCCGACTACGTTTGGCCCTCCGTCACAGTACCCCAAACTTGAGTCGACCGGTAGGTGGAATAAAACTTGCCTGCTTTTGCAATTACCGTATTTTACCACCTCATTTTGGTCTATTTGCTTAAATATGGGAGAAAGTTGCGTTTTAATCGAGATCAAAAGGAACTTCCTAACATGCTTGCTTATTAAACGTCTATGCAACGATGGTGTTCTGAAGACGTTAATCTATGGTCGCGATCAATCAAAACCGAAATACAGCCAGATTTAGTGTTGTGGTTTTCTCAGGACAAACTGACATCTGTGCTGAACCGACGTCGGACTGTATACTTCCATATAACAGTTCCTTTGCCATATATATATATATATATATATATATATATATATATATATATATATATATATATATATATATATATATATATATATATATATATATTCATTGGCATACTTAATTTGCCTTGTATTATAATCAGCGGCCCCATTTTGTTAAAGCCTGCAGTTCTGAGCTCAGAAAACCAATTACACATGTGTTATCCAAAACTGCCAAGGCGTTGAAAAACCGTTCTGTATCACAACACAATAGTGTGTTTGTTGTTGACACAGTATTAAAATTTGAAAGTTCACATCGACATCAACTCGGGTAGATTAGTCATCTATAGAAACTCCTTTATCCTTATTGAATACCGGATAAAAGTTACGTTAAATAGCAATAAACCTGGTTTTAATTTGCTTGTGACGGCTTCGACCCGGCAGCCAATCCATTCAAGTCAAGACCGAAAAGGCAATTTTTGACGCCTAATAAATATCTGTGACTCATCTTTGAAAAGAACTTTGAATGAGCAGCAGCGTTGCACCAAAATACCGACATTTACCTAAACTAAGCAATCTACATCGACGTTGTAGATACGTCAGAAAATCGGTGTTGTACAGACGTCAGTATCTCACCAAACCAAGAACTTTTTCATATTATCGCCCACCGGAAATGGAAGCCATGGCAGTAAAAATAGGCTAAAACGAGAACTTAAAATAAGAAAAAGTTGGAAGCGTTCGTGTTTTCCCATCTGGTTTTTTAATATTCATGCGAAAACACTCCACGCCGATACTTTGATGCAGCTGTGACCATGACTTTTTTTATGTCACTGTCTGGATAGTCAATTCGAGATCACTTTTTTCACATTTATTCAACGTCCATCCCCCGACATTCGAAAAGGCGTCTCTACAATTCGACTTTTAATAAAGTAAGCAATGTGGCATCAACTTTTAAAAGACGTCGTACTCGCGTTTTCTGTTGTTTACTGAAGTCGATACAACGCCTGTAGACGTCAAAACGACGTTTCATAGACGTCGGGAAATGTCAATTCTCAAAACGGAGAAAATCACAATGTATCCTGGTCACTCGTTCGTCAAAGAATCGTCACTCTGGGGTCAGCTGGAATCAGTAAGTATCAGGCTGGAAAAAAACCTTGCCCATTTCAAAAGTTTTACGCATCTTACGTCTTGATTTTGGCCTGTTTCGTCTATTTTGGAAACGAACTGTCATGATTTCTATTCCATGTGAAAAAATAACACGAGCAGGTTGGTGTTTGGTTGTGAGCCCAACGTCTGTACAGCTTCCATGTCCTTAGTGTATTCACAACGGTGTTTCAAAGACGCTGATTAGGTCTCGGTAAAAGTAGGGTCACAGGTTCAACGTTTGCTTAAGACGTTGCTTAAACGTTGAGTTTTGATCGGGATCAATCTCAACCAAAATACAATCAATTTAATCTACTTGTCGACTTTCAGACATTTTTAACGTTTACCGAAGGCATTGAAAAGGCTTAAGGAAAAATGGGTATTTGGTTGTGACAATGCTGTTTATCTAGCCTCTATGCAACGTTGAGCCAAAGTTTCATAAACGTCCAAGATAATTTCTTTCTACTCATATCTAACATATAACCAAACATATAACTAAACATATAGCCCAACTACCAACACATTCAATAATGATTTCACATGTGGCTTTAGGATTCCTTGAGATATTGATAAAGTATTATTTGACTGATTGATATGCCAAAATAAACACCTAACACCTACCCACTTTCAAAATTAAAAAATCACTTATTTTTAAATGTATGAAATGCATCTAGAAAATTGGCGTTTTTTGGCCAATTAATGCGGGTTGGCTTTTAGGTATACGTTCCTTCTTTTTACTCTCATACAAAACTATTAACATTATCTCAGTGGCTTTGACTGGGTAGACTGGTCATTAGCGTTTTTGAAGCATTTTGGGTATTTCTAAAGTACATAGAATCTAGACCTATATTATATTATATTTGTGCCCAGGCTTCTGCTGTATGAAAAACATGAGTGATTTCATTCTGTAGCGAAACTTTGCAGCCTAAATGTTTTAACCTAAGACTTGTAATGACAAAGAACAATTTATGCTGATCCGCAAATGGAAAGAATTCCCGGGGAGTGGGGGGGGGTATAGGGGGCGCACTTTCGTACAAATCGATCACCATGCTTGTCCTTGTTTTTTTAAGCAAATCGTAAACGCGAAGCGCCAAGTTTGAAAAATACCCCTTTTCACCAACGCGGACAAACTTGGTGATTTCATCCCCTCCCCCACCCCTAAAAATATAAATAAACACTGAGGTTAAATTTTATTTTAAAAAATATCCCTTTTTACCAAAAACAATTTATGAGTAAGGACCCAGATATAACGCACGCTGCTGCAATGACTAGGTATGTCGGACATCTCTTAATTCCGGACACAAGTCCATAGTATACTAACGCAATTTAAAAATGCAACAGCTAATTGAAATCTTTATATTTTAAAAAGTATTCAGCGTAACATTTTGAATTTTTCACACAATATACAACCTGATATTCGCTACAAGTTTGCAAAAGTGCGGTTAAATATAACGTTTACAACATCGCTAATTTGAACCAATTTGACAGTCACCTATGACTTTTTAGTTTTCGGTATCTTGTATGACCCCCTCTGGCCTGGACCAAGGCATTGACGTGTCGTGGCATGGGCATAATAAGCCGATTGATCCTCCATTGCGGTATGCTGTGCCATTCCACAATCAATGCTTGTCTCAGCTCCACATGGCTTTGTGGCGGAGGCGTACGGGCCCGAACTCTTCGATCCAGAATATGCCACACATGTTCCATCGGATTCATGTCAGACAAGTATGGGGACCATTGTAGGGTCTGGATCTGATTGACACAAATTTCAGTCACATGAGGGCGCGCGTTGTCGTGTATGAAAATTGTGTTTTGTTCATTTCTGCAGTACAGTATGATTTCGCCCTCTAATACAGTTTCTGCATACCGTGTAGCTGTTAAATTGCCATCAATGATTAGCAGGGGTGACTTCCAGCCAACCGAACCATAGTGCTCCCGCCACCAAACCTGTCGACCTCATGAATAAACGCTTGTGCGAACCGCTGTCCTTTGCCTTCTGTGCACTTGACGGCGGGCGTCATTTCGATACAGCAAAAACCGCGACTCGGCGCTGAACACCACTCGGCGCCACGAAGCCAGTGGCCACCGACTTCCTGAATGATTGTTCCCCCAGTCTCTTCTAAGACGTCACCGTTGGTTCAGCACTGGTCCGACATAGGCTCGCCAGGGCCTTATTCCACGCTCGCGCAGTCGGTTTAGCACAGCTTGTCTACTAATGGGGTTGTTACTCCTCCCTGGTGTAACTAGTCCTTTTGCCACTGCCGACCGGAAGCGATCGCGGAGGTGCGTCGTTCGAATAGCTCGATCCTGCTCTGGCGTTGTCACCCTTGGTTGGCCCGGTCGTGGACAGTCTCTTACGGAGCTCGTGTGTTGGTGACGTTGCTGGAGACGACAAATTGTTGATGCCGTAACCCTGAACGTTCTGGTGAACGCCCGTAGTGACATGCCGGTGTGAAACATACCAGTTGCTTGCCATCTCTCGTCTTCGTGGCATTTCAACATCTCTTTTCGTTCGAATCCTGTGAATACCAGTTTGGTTTGCCTTTACTCTGCCTGTAAGTCCACTTGCTTGAAAAAAATCAAAACCACGTGACCAGCGCGCCAGTTCGGAAAAGGTGCTGGACTGCAAGGTATGAACTATAGTGGAATGTGTATTGGCTATTCCCGCAAAACCAAGTGTGAGAAAGGAACATTATATTTGTTATTGATTGGCAACACATTGATTTTGTTGAACTGAATACTTAAGAAAAAAGTGACATTTATGCTACTGCGTTTTTAAATTGCGCGAGTATATAATAAGAATGAGTTCTCAAGAAAATAACTATGTTTGCAAACAATAATCTTTTGGTGACAAATCTTTTGTGACAAAGATTTTCTGTGATGTTAGTTTTTTAAAGTATATCATTCATTGGTACTTGGTACTTTTATTTGGAGTAAGTGCCCAAGTCGGTCATGTCTGGTTTACCGATATGCCGATTGAATGCTGATTTTTGCGGTATGTTTCTAAGTTGGTTCGGATTCGGCATACCGGAACTGCACTTTGCTATTCAGTATCTACCTTTGCGTTGTGTTTTTGTTTGTTTGTTTGTTTTTTTTTTTTTTTTTGTTTTTTTTTTAGTCTGAAGTTAAAAATAGCCACTAAGGAACTATGGTCTGGAAGAAGGAAATAGATAAACCCCATAAAAATCGACTTTCTTTGTATTAAAAATTGCTTTTCTTCTACATTGTTCAAAATGGCTTCCATTTTCAGAGTGCGATAATAAAGGCTAATGATTTCAAAACGACTTCAGTGTTGTAGCGCGACTCAGAACGATGTCTTTGTTTATTTAAGTAATGTCCTTCTATAGCGATATCGCAAGCAAGCCATTTTCCTTGATGTCGCTTCGACCGATCCAGCGACCTCGGAACGACGCTTCCCACCGGCTAGATGCCTGCTGCTTGTTTTCATATAATGTTCTCTCTACAGATTGCTGTGTTGCTGTCACACTGAGAATGAAGCGCACCCTGAGACACCATCCAGCAAACAACCGACGTCTTTTTTGGTTGAAAAAAGGTTGTATTTTGGTCGCGACGACTTCACAACCCTATTCTGACCTACTACCCTAAACGTCGGGTCACGACGTCGACCCGACGTCATTCTGACGTCTTAATGTTTGCTGGGCAGTGTAAAACATGTAGGTCACAAAAATACAAAGAAGCGTTTTTCTCAAATAGACTCACGATTTCTCGACCTTGCATCTCGCATTACCAAGATTACTACACTAGAGGCGCACTGCAAGGGTGCGTTGTAGCCTACTGACATTGGACAATCCTCAGCTTGATCAGGTGACCACTGTGACGTCATGTCATATTGTCCTTGCGGAAAACTATAAGAATTCTGCTGCAACCAGTAGAACATATATATTTATAAACTGTACTTCTTAATGTTGCTATTTCAGTTACGAATGAAGGCATTTAAACAATGGAACAAATCTATGCTCCCCCTATGAAATGTGAAGTTTATTAGATGAACACCTATTGCTTATTTCGTATTCGTGTTTCTTTCACGCAATTTCTGAGATACTTACAGATAAAAATGTAAGCAGATTTTTATGGAATGCCGTTTTAACATTTATTACTTATTTTTGATATCAAAATATAATTAAAGATATCAATAAATCAATGTAGATCTCAAAAATTTACATTTTACTATCAATAATTGAAATTTAGTTGGCAACAATTTATTTCTGAGATCAAAAAATCAATTTTACAAACTTACAAAATCTTAAGGGAGATATACATTTACAGAAAACATAACGAATCGTCAATTGAATTTTGTAGATGAAAACTTGAATCATTCAGATCAATAATAACAATACCATTTTTGATCTCAAGAATTGCTTCGTTTTTTTCCACAGTAAGAATTTAAAAGAAAGATTCTGTACGCAAGAACCAGTCATTATTTATTTACAGATGTGTGTTTCTGAATTTTTATTAAAAAAAAAACAGATTGATATTTTGATAAAAAAAAAACAATTTTTGAGATCAAAAAATCATTTGCAGATTTCAAAACACAAATTAAGATGCCGTTTTCATGTTTATTAGGGAATTACTGATATCAAGTATTAATTTTTGATTTATTTCAGATATCATTATCATAATGAAACTATTTTAATTTGTATTTTGAAATCTGCAAATGATTTTTTGATCTTTGAGATAAAAAATTGATTCTTGATATCAATAATTCCCTAATAAATGTGAAAATGGCATTCCATAGATTTTTGTATTCCTGTCTGTAGCATAATCAATTGCAATTACTCAAAATAAATGACAGTTCATTAATTATATAGACATCACAATTCTTAAACTGACATTATAACACCTATCATTAATAATCTGTGTTATTCTAAGACTAAGCAGACAGCAGCTTCAAGTAACTACACTGTTTCTCCAAGGTAAAAAAAAAAAAAAGAAGAGTCCATACGTTCATCCATGAGGCCAGCAGCCAGAATAACCACATCATTAGTAACGACAAATGTTCGCTTATTTTATGGTTGCTCTTATCTAAGAATCCTGACATCTACAACTGCCCTATACAACTGATATGCACAACGGTGATTTTAGATAACACGTTTTCTTGGATAACACGTACTGACCACAGGACGAACATCTAACATCTGGATCTGTGTAATTTTTACACATACCCACAAAAAGATGGGCTTTAAAATGCCAAAAAACAAAAACAAAAAAAAAAAACAAAACAAAACCACAAAAAAAGAAAGAAAAGAAAAAAGAAATGCACGTAATATGGAAGATTTTCTTTTCAGTTAATGAATTCAGTTCTACTCAAACTTGTACGTGGTTGAAAAAAAAATCAAGAGGAAAATTTAAAGGGAAATTTTGACGATTTGAGGGTTGTTTGATTGAAAGCAGGGTGATATCTGTAATACTGACAGATTTTTAGTGGCGAAACTTTCCGATACCAATAACATTTCAGCAAAAATTACAAAAAAAAAGATAAAAACGGGTAAAATAAACAGAAAACGAAATTCACACAACAAAGAGGGAACAGGACTTGTTCTTTTTTGGGGGAGGGAGGGGGGTTGGGATTTCTTTACAGGACTACCCAGGGTTGGCTACAAAAGTGGACCAGTATATCATGACAAAGGCGATGAATATTATCCACACAAGAAACAGGATCAAAACCGGCGAGATCCTTTCTTACTGCAGGCACGCTTGAGTGCGGTTTGAGTATTCTAAACGATAGCCTTGAGAGTATGAAGAGTTCTCACTGACATCAAACAGTGGTCAAGGAACTGGCTAGGAGATGTCATGACTCGCTTCCAAATCAAAGAAATCACAGATGTGCGTCAGGAAAAAAAGCCACTTTGACACTCCCCACCTTTGATTTCTAGAGGCCGTGTTCTGTCCGTCATGTTCCTCCTCCCCCACCCCCCCCCCCAAAAAAAAAAACAGAGAGAGAGAGAGAGAGAGAGAGAGAGAGAGAGAGAGAGAGAGAGAGAGAGAGAGAGAGAGAGAGCTGAATGCATCATAATTTATACGATAAAAGGACAATGGTCTTTAACAACTGAACGTGAACTATTATGGGCGTTGTTTTTTATTTGTTTGTTTGCTTGTTTTTTTTTAACATACACAACAGGAATCTGCGTACTGCTGCTGCTAAACACATCCCCAACCACACCCCCCCCCGCAGCCAACCCCCCCCCCCCCCCGCCCCTCCTCACACCTCTGAAACCTTCTCACACTAAACAACAGCTGTTGATGGTGTCCATAGGTTCAAAAATCTGTGACGAAATCGTGAGTTTGTTTACTTTTTTGGCCGCCATTTTCGTACCCTACAAGTGCTTTTTCTCTTTTTGCAAGACCTAATTTAAACTGCTGTAACTCAAGATTGGAAGCCTGTCACACTTTCCAAGAACTTTTCCATCAAGGTGATGGCTTTAAACATACTCCCGATTGTTCAAATAAAATCACATTCCAGATATCAGTGGAGTAAACTGAATTTATATTTGGTCTTGCAAAGAGAGAAAAAGCACTTGTAGGGTACCAAATTGGCGGCCAAAAGAGTAAACAAACTATAACGAATTAATCCAACCAATACACAGTGACTCTCATCGAGAACGATGACGTTTTTAGTAGCACATTGACCGTAATGGTGACGTGATGCTGACGTTTACATCGCATATGGCGAAACAAACACGGCAAAAGAAAAAAAAAAAACAGCCCATTAATATATTGGTTTTGGCAATGTATTTATTGAATATTTTTAAAATGTTTTCAAATATAAAAATATGAAGTCACCTACAAATTTCATATCCGTTGGCGTAGTCGTAATGAATGCCGGATTGCTCATTAATTACGGCGTTCCATTATCGCCCACCCTAACCCCTTCCCCCCTCTCACCACCGAATTTTGCTGCCCGGTATGTGGGTTGCGGCATGTAGTCGAGTGCTCATTCAGCGCCCCTTTTCTTCGGACCTTACACATGCCGGACATTCAAATTATAAAGAAGCTTGTCGGGAAACATTTGGCTTTCACTGGTAGAAGGCTTGACGTAGCTGGAACAGTTTATCTTGTGGCACACGATAGTTGGCTTTCACTGGTTTGGGCCCGCGGGTAGCGGGGACAGTTTATGTTGTGAGCGGCGGCATTTCTGTAGGCCTCGATCCCATGGGGAGGGGGTTGGTGTACTTTTCCAAAACTTTATATTGATCTAACACTTCACTTTCGATTCCATTTGCAATGAAAAAGTACGGGACGCTTACAGTTAGTTCTTGTTAACTATTTAACAGTCAGATTGGTTAAACACTGTGAAAGACAGGGAGCGTGTTTGCTGGTTGAGAGATTACGGTGGGGGAGGGGGGGGGATTGTTGAGTGGTGTTGAACAAGGTGGTCAAGGAGGACTAAAACAACTGATTGGAGTCTTGACTTTCAATATTCTTTTCAACCAAAAATCGACGTCGGATTGACGTCAACGCGACTGTGGTCGGCAACAAAGGAAATAGGAATGAAAATAAACTAGACCGATTTCGCTACCGAGTAGCCAAAATTACACATGCGACCACAGAAATTCAATTCTGAACACTTAAAAATTCGGAATTCTTTAATAATCTGTGTTGCATGTCATGCGAAGTTGCCAGTTGCATCACAACTCTACGCAAGATGATACATCACAGAAAACATTACGAGTTCGAGAAAACGTCGATTTACGTTTGATAGAAATGCTCTTTGGACGTGACGCTGATTTTCGTTGCCGAAAACCCAACTTTTTTCACAATTCTCAATTAACGTCTTTGAAGCAACGTTGAATATATTTCTGGAAATGGACGATTTATGCAGATGTCAAAAAAAAAACAAAAACAGACGTCGTAAAAATGTCCGGGTTACAAAAAAAAACATGACCATGTCAACGCTCACACGCTGGTACTGGTAATTACTGGTACTGCTAATGACTGGTATTGGTAATGACTGCTACTGGTAATGGCTGGTTCTGGTAATGACTGGTACTGGTAATGGCTGGTTCTGGTATTGACTGGTTCTGTTAATGAATAGTTCTGGTAATGTCTGGTACTGGTTATGACTGGTTCTGGTAATGACTGGTTCTGGTAATGACTGGTTCTGGTAATGACTGGTTCTGGTAATGACTGGTACTGGTAATGACTGGTACTGGTAATGACTGGTTCTGGTAATGACTGGTTCTGGTAATGACTCGTACTGGTAATGACTGGTTCTGGTGATGACTGGTTCTGGTAATGACTGGTACTGGTAATGACTGGTTCTGGTAATGACTGGTACTGGTAATGACTGGTTCTGGTAATGACTGGTTCTGGTAATGACTGGTACTGGCAATCACTGGTACTGGTAATGACTGGTTCTGGTAATGACTGGTTCTGGTAATGACTGGTTCTGGTAATGACTGGTTCTGGTAATGACTGGTACTGGTAATGACTGGTACTGGTAATGACTGGTTCTGGTAATGACTAGTTCTTGTAATGACTGGTTCTGGTAATGACTAGTACTGGTAATGACTGGTACTGGTAATAACTGGTTCTGGTAATGACTGGTGCTGGTAATGACTGGTTCTGGTAATGACTGGTTCTGGTAATCACTGGTACTGGTAATGACTGTTTCTGGTAATCACTGGTACTGGTAATGAATGTTTCTGGCAATGACTGGTACTGGTAATGACTGGTTCTGGAAATGACTAGTACTGGTAATGACTGGTACTGGTAATGACTGGTTCTGGTAATGACTGGTATTGGCAATGACTGGTACCGGCAATGACTGGTACTGGCAAAGACTGGTTGTGGTAATGACTGGTACTGGTAATGACTGTTTCTGGTAACGACTGTTTCTGGTAATCACTGGTACTGGTAATGAATGGTTCTGGTAATTACTGGTACTGGTAATGACTTGTTCTGGTAATGACTGGTACTGGTAATGACTGGTTATGGTAATGACTGTTTCTGGTAATGACTGTTTCTGGTAATGACTGGTACTGGTAATGAATGGTACTGGTAATGACTGGTAATGGTATTCACTGGTTCTTGTAATGACTGGTATTGGCAATGACTGGTACTGGCAATGACTGGTTCTTGTAATGACTGGTATTGGCAATGACTGGTACCGGCAATGACTGATACTGGCAATGATTGGTTCTTGTAATGACTGGTAATGGTATTCACTGGTTCTTGTAATGACTGGTATTGGCAATGACTGGTACTGGCAATGACTGGTTCTGGTAATGACTGGTATTGGCAATGACTGGTACTGGCAATGACTGGTATTGGCAATGACTGGTACTGGTAATGACTGGTTATGGTAATGACTGTTTCTGGTAATGACTGTTTCTGGTAATGACTGGTACTGGTAATGAATGGTACTGGTAATGACTGGTAATGGTATTCACTGGTTCTTGTAATGACTGGTATTGGCAATGACTGGTACTGGCAATGACTGGTTCTTGTAATGACTGGTATTGGCAATGACTGGTACTGGCAATGACTGGTACTGGCAACGACTGGCTCTTGTAATGACTGGTATTGGCAATGACTGGTACTGGCAATGACTGGTTCTTGTAATGACTGGTACTGGTAATGACTGGTACTGATAATGACTGGTTCTGGCAATGACTGGTACTCGTAATGACTGGTACTGGCAATGACTGGTTGCTTTGAAAGTTGACAAAAATCAAGAAATAAAGTATAGGATATTCAGAAGCGTGCCAATTTTATCACAACTATGTTTGGACTCTATTAATGAAAACTGACTTCATGCGTATCCTGAGTTACTCGATGACACCCTGTGAACTTTTACGGAGCGATGACCACTATTCCTTATGACTGTCACTGTCTAGACGGTCATGTGATTAATATTTTCCCGGCGTCCAAATAAGTCGGCAGGCAGACGTTGCGACGTTGTTAAGCGGAGTCCCCCCCCCCCCCCCCCCCCTTAGTTAAGCAGGTGCAGAAAAAAGACCACGTCTGAGAAAAATCTGACTGCAGATTACCCCCCTCCCACCAGGAAAAAGGATCTAGTGATTTCACTGGCAATCAAATGCCGGTGGTCTTTTGTTAGTGGTTATATGACCGGTGGTGTTTTAGCCGTTGGTCATTTGACATGGATGCCACTTTTGCTATACGGGTTTTTGCCATGCGGACTTCCTTAATCGTAAAAAGCTGTTAAGTACACGTTTAATATCTACTGGAATGTTTCAGTTTTTGAATAACTGTACAACGGGTTAAACAAATCAAAATCGGTTTGAAATTGTTATTTTAAAAAATCGTTTATCCTTTTCGCGTATATCTGCTTGGCAGCTTTTGTAAATTAAACATTTTTACGAAATTCTGATAAAATCCTTGCCTTGCCATTTGCGCCATGCTTTGGGGATTATTGTGTTATTGTACTATTTTTGTGTGTGTTTTTTTTTTCTTTTCTTTTTGTTCCAATCATATAAATGTCCAACTCATAACAAGCAGGTCTTTTTGTTTACAGGTTCCCCCTTCCCTCCACTAAACATTGTGAGGTTTGATCAACGTTGAACAGATGTCGTACCAGTCGTCGGATCAACCTCGGATTTTGGTTGTTTATGCAAATGGATACAACGTCTACCGTCAGACTGTGGCTAGATGTCGTTTATCTGACGTCTAATTAGCATTGCATAAATGTTCAAATGGAACTCAAAACGACGTCTGTCTAACGAGATTGTATAGATGTCGGGAAAGCGACGTTGTATAGATCTCGGGACAATAATAATCTAGAATCATCATCTTGAGAGCGGCAATCATGTGTGATCACAATCCATTACAGCTCCCTACTCTTGGGTCATCCGGTGATATAGGATGCAGGGTTCGCGTTGGCGGGGTTTTTGTCCATTTTTTGTGCATTTTTATTTACGAAACGACTCACTTTTTCGGAACCCACCGAGTCTTTCTGGACCAAATTGAGTCACACTTTCCTTTTTTGACTCACTTTCCTGAGAACCCAGCGCGAACCCTGGGATGCATAGAAGTCGATTTCCATGAATATTTTTAAAAAGTAAGTGGGAAAAACTTGCGCGCTCATGAAATTCTCAAACTTTACGTCCATGTTTTAGTGACCTGTCATGGACCATTTCCGGTACCCGATAACACAAGGAGGTTGTTTTTTGGTTGTAAGTCCGACGTCTACCCAACGTCGATTTTCCAGCGTCTATTCAAACTTACACCAAAGACGTTGATTAGACGTCCGAGAATGTTGTGTTTTAGTTGCGACCAAAAGCAACGTCGAAACAATGTTACTTACACAATGTGTATTCAACGTTGTATCCAAGACGTTGGCTAGACGTCGATAGGTGGTTGTGACCAATCAGAACTAAAGTACAACCAAAATTAATGTTGTAGGTTTGGTGGGATCGACGTCGCAATCTCAAGTCGACGTGTGATCGACCTAAAAATGTTTGCTGGGCTCCCTAAAGTGTTTAAAAACAGAAGCTTTCATTTTTCCTAAATGCTGCTCATCAAAGCGTAATATACTGAGTTGTGGTGTCTTTTTTTTTTTTTTTTATTAAATAGCAATAATTACCTTTAAATACTGAAAACATAGGTAAGAAATTTCTTTCCTTTGTTCAATGCCATTGGTGCAACAACGACAACAGATCACGGTGCACTAGGGGGGGGGGGGAGAGGGGGAGGGGGAGGCGAGGGGAGGGGAGGGGAAGGGGAAGGATTTTCCCACTCGTTATACGTATCCTGTTTACCGTGCGATCGGATATGAAATCTCGTGGCATTACGCACAGTTCGCGTTCATGGTGTTTTAATGTTCAAAACGTTTTATTTTTAGTGCTATTTTTAACCTTTTCTCTCCCTCTCTTCTGTATTCGTTCCAAGAAACACAAGAGGCTTTCACGATCACACGGTAAGGTCTAGAACCTCTTTGATGGTAAGAGAACTGCGTGATGTGGAGTTATTCTTGACTTATTACATAGCATTTATAGAAACATTGCACTTCCTAGATAGCCTTGAAACACTAAAATATCCAAACACGAACGCACCAGGAGCGAAATCGCGTGTGAAAGGATATCATTTTACCTTGTTCTTTTTTCTTTTTTTTTTATTGTTTCGTGAGTTAAAACGTCGAACTTAAGTCAATGTTTAGAAAGAACTGTGTGTTGACATCAGTATTATGTAAGAAATCGGCAAGTGTCATTCGGGCTGAGTTAGGAACGATTTTGCCAGTCTCTCTTACAACAGATTTGAAAATTCGCCTACAGAACGGCGTCAAGGGGATGGAAGAAAAAGCGACGTTGTGTTTTTTTCACCGTTTAAAGGCTGATTTTAAATGCCACAGTCTATTCTTACCATCGTTAAGACGTCATTATGACGTCACCAGTGCGACTTCCATCTTTACAAAATGACTATGTCAAAACTGACGTCGTTTTGCTCTGGCAGAAGAAAGATTCTGTTTGTGCAGTAGGAATTTCGAAAGATAACATTTGGTAATATACTAGCGAATTGGATAAACACTAGACGCTAAGTTCAATTGAAGTGGTGGTGCGAATAGCCACTCCGATCGTTAAAGCGACGAGTCCCATTATCGCTCATCAGAAGAAGCGACAATATTTCTGTCACAAGACGGAAAGTTAGTGAATCTTAAGACGTTTATTGCCACTCGATCACATTGTGAAATCATATCTTTTGGATTCCTGAACCATAACCTGAATGCAGTGATATTGCTCAATCTGCGTAAGCAACGTTATTTCAACGTTGCGGGGCCGGGGATCAACTAGGCTTCAAATATTCAGATATTTTAACATATATGGATCTTACTGTTAACAGGTGCTTTGAGCCTCAATAGGTCCCTTAATCCTTAACAGGTGCCTTACATCTCAACAGGTAGCTTAACCCTTAACAGGTGCCTTAAGCCTCAACAGTAATAAGCAATAATAATAACAAATAAATAAATAACAACACCGAAAAGCAGACGGTAATGCAACAAAACTACATAACGAAAGCGAAACTCTTGGCTCAAATTCATGCCTGTCTAAAAGAATTCAAAATGTGACTATACCTTTGAAAATATATAAACAAATAACACTCAGATATTAGCCCTTGAAATGATGATATATTTCAACAAATCTTAAACTAGAGCTCTCCCGACTAAAACATGAAATTCTCTTTGTTTCCTCGCGACATAAAACGAATTCTATTTGCAAACATCAGTTGAACTCTTTCAGTGGATCAGTGGACGGTTGCTACAGAATCCACATATTCTTTTTGCATATTAAGGTCCGTTAATTGCACTGCAATTTACGGCTTCTGCTGCAGCGTCACCAATTAGCAACAAGCAGGGCAGACCAGCAGATCGACAGCGAGGTCTACTGGCCTTCCAGAACGTCTCATGCCTCTACCATACGTCATGACGGGGACTAAACGTCATAGAAAGGCCTATAACGAAAACCAAAGCAACGTTTTCCTCGCTATTTCGCACAGAATTAGACATTTTAAACTTCAGGATAACAGCAGTCTTGGGAGACTATGGCCACGCCTAATGTGGAGTAGACGCAATCCAGTTTATTACGTGAATTTAAATATGTATTGAGCCAATTTCTATATATAAGCAAATACATTCGTGAAAATTCTGACATTTTACATACTCAGTTGAGTCATTTTACATACTCAATTGAATAATTTTACATACTCAATTGAGTCTTTTCACTTATTCAATGGAGTCATTTTGCATACTCACCTAAATTATTTTACATACTCAATTAAGCCATTTTATATGAGCAATTCAGTTATTTTACATACTCAGTTGAGTAGGAGGAAAATGCTTATTTTATATATATATATATATATATATATATATATATATATATATATATATATATATATATATATATATATATATATATATATATATATATATGTATATATATATATATATATATATATATATATATATATATATATATATATATATATATATATATATATATATATATATTATAAGCAGTTCCCTCCGAAAGGTTTCCCCTAGAGATGCACTGGGCAGGCCGCAGCGTGACACGTCACAGGAAGACTGGACATAAAAGCTCCCCTCCACATGTTAGCTATTGTTTTCTTCCATTGCAACAATTTGAAGACCCGAGTTAGTGACGGCCGAAGCCTCACTGCAAAATTAACCCGCGTGGATTTAATGACGACTTGAATTCTTGAACGTGTAACTCGAGGATGATTTTACATATAATAGCTCAAACATTTCAGACGATGCGGACACTCTTTGTACTTTATGCATTATCCATTTACTGGGTCACATTTATAGGTAAGTATTTTTTCTAAGTTATTTCAGTTTATGTGTACATGTGACGTCATCATACTGTAGCATGACAACCGACATACTAAATACATATCGAGATTACCCGCTGCGCATTACTTGTGTGTGTTAGTTATTAATATATCACCCAAATACAATGACAATTAAAAAAAAAAAAACAAAACAAAAAAAAAAAAAAAACACGCCAGTGGTGAGTTCTTCATGCAGTGACTTGGTCAGCACTTTTATTGTTCTGTTTTCCTTAAAAAACACTTCTGTGGGGAATATTTCCTAACTGGTTTAAATTTCGGTTAGAATGATGTTCAACGGGAATATGATTTCTTGAAAAAGAAATGCATTCTACAAAATCCACATTCGAATATGATCATTTCAACACATTTGGAATAAATTGTTCAATTTTAATATTTTATAGGTATAGAAATTAAAAATTTTCATCGTGGAAATGTGTCACAAAAATTTATTTTAAAAAACGCGCATTTGTTATGCAAACGTAGTGAAATGAAATGCCGGAATGTGCGGCCATGAAGGGCAACTGCCAGTAGACGCGTAATTTGATATGAGTATATTACAGAGTAGATTCTTCTTCTTCTTCTTCTTCTTCTTGTTCTTCTTCTTCTTCTTCTTCTTTTTATTATTATTATTATTATTATTATTATTATTATTATTGTTATAACTGTTACTATTTGCAGAATGTGGTCGAAATGAGGAGGCCAAGCAGGCCCTGGAATACGTGGAGCGCGTGCGCACTAGCCCGTGTACCGGCGGCACGGAAGAAGTGCTCCCCGTGCAGTTTGACCACCAGGACTGGGCGCGCTACGCTCTCGTCGCAGTGCGCATGGCCAACATCCTCACGCAAGAACTGATCAGGAATAACAACACGCTTGGCTCTCTGTCGGATGAATTCTTGTTTGACTTAGTTATAAACAATGTCAACGATTTTAGTTCTCCTATTTTTGGATCGGCTATAGCAGTGGAAGAATATGTTTATCCCAAGTACCAAACATTCTGCCCTTACGCTTATCGAAAAGATAAAGTTTATTCGCACGACATTTCCCTGAACTACGATTATTTGAGCAATTCCACAGAATGGTACCACATACTGCGCTTCCGGTCCTGGGCAGATGCCACCATCTTGGAAACAAACATCAAATACAGGTATTTTCGAAGTTTCTAAATTTAAAACAACATGTATCATTTTGGCTATAAAGAATATGCACAATATAAATATGAATGTTTCACAACGATCTTCTTTTTCAACAGCGTCATTCTTCTGACAGTTACCATCAGAATAAGCGCCATCTTGTTTTCATCATCATTATAAACAGGTGCTTTTTATGCGGCAACGTTATAGGATTTTCTGGAATTCTACAACCCCCCCCCCCCCCCCACCCCCTCAGTAAGTCTGAGCCGCAAGTCCCTGAATACAAAAACACTCTCGTAGATAGATTTTTCAGAATAAGAGGCGCTAATTGGCTAGCAGTCAGGCGATCGCTTACTTCCTAGAAAGTTTGTTTTTTACTTCTGTAGACCGACCTATCTTTGCCGTTGCAATATATGTGTATATACAGTGGAACCTCTGAAATCGGACCACCCTTGGGACCGGATAAAATGTGCGCTATTTCAGAGGTGGTCCCATTTGGGAGGCCTGATCCTACTTGGGTATAATTTTGCATGTTGACCGCAGATTCAAGTTTGATGTCCAAACACATTAATTATCTCAATTTTGTCTTTGAGACTTATGTCTTTTCTTTTCTATTAACTTTTTCTCTACTTTCCATTTTGAGAAAGTTTAACAATTATTTTCTTATTTAAATTACCTTTAAGTGCTTAAATTCACATTTAATTGTCATTTTGAATTCGGTGGCATTTGGGTGGTCTTAAATACTAAAAGAATAGCCATCACATAAATTAAGATGTCTCGGGTCTGTATGTGGTCAGCCGCTATAGATTAGACAAGGTACAAAAGTATTGATAACAAAACTAACCCTGTCTGGTTACACACTTGCTACCATAATCCCTAGCAACAATATCTAAGACGGCAACATGCTCAGTGTTGTAAGTAATGTGCCGCAAAAATACAGTTGTTTTCCCACTGACTGACAGTGGTCCGATCTCAGGCATTTTGGGGGCTCGGGACCGAAAAAAAAGCGGCCCGAAGTGGTCCGATCCGAGGTGGTCCCAATTGGGAGTTTTCTTAATCATTAAAGTCTATGGGGCGCATTCGGGACCGAAAAAATGTGCCCTAATTCAGAGGTGGTCCCAAGAGGGAGGTGGTCCGATGCCGAGGTTCAACTGTATATATTTTTTTGCAATGATTTCTGCAAGAACTACAACTGGCCTTTGTTTTATGTTTATTTTATTCGGTACATCACATTTTCTGCCAGCGAAATGTTGGTAAGTTATATTTTTAGCAAAACTGCACGCCGTGATACTTTGATCACGAAACACCTGACAGAAGATTTAATTGCTCTGCGTCTGCAGTGTTAGAACTGAAACCTGCAGAATATAAAACTGAAACCTGCAGAATATAAACTGAATCCTGTAGAATATGGAACTGACACCTGCAGAATATAGAACTGAAACGTGTAGAATATAGAACTAAAACCTGTAGAATATAGAACTGAAATCTGCAGAATATAGAACTAAAACCTGCAGAATATAGAACTGAAACCTGCAGAATATAGAACTAAAACCTGTAGAATATGGAACTGAAACCTGCAGAATATAGAACTAAAACCTGCTGTATATAGAACCAAAACCTGTAGAATATAGAACTGAATCCAGAAGAATACAGAAGTAAGATCTCTTTATGGATCAAAACCCTGGCCCTTTGAGCTATCATTGAGAAAGGGCTTTATAAATATTGCAATATTAAAACGATACATTTTCTGAGTTTGACAAATATTTTTATAAACTTAAGATACACTCTTTTCACATTGCGAAACTGAAGGCGAAAATAAAAAGTGTCATGCACACGTTCATATCAAGTTCTACCTAAGTCTCACGTTTCGTGACCCTAGGGCCCGTAGTGCCAGTGGAGGAGATGACACAGGAAATCCGATCACTGTCAAGAAAAAAAGATACCAACGGCAGCCCGCACAAATTCATATAACCCTTGAAGGCCAAACCCTTGTCAAGTGTTAAAGATATCATCAAATCAATTAACGCTTAACAAGAATATTGAATGGAAAGGGGAGTCGGTGGGGACGATATAAGACAATCCCCCACCCATCCAGCTACAAATTCTCAGGCCATTTGAAATACAACCTGTCAACTTCCCACCGACAAAACGACAACAGATTTTAAAATGGTTTTCAAATAATTACCAGGCAAGAGTTTATCCGGACATGTCCAGAAAACTAAGGAGAGGGGCGACTGACCCAGGGCGTGAGGTCAGATAACTCCGCATGGTTGCTGCAGGGTAAAAAGGGCGAGACTGACCAAAAATAAATTAAGTAAAGGGATGACCTTCGTTATGCTTTTAAACTTTGAAGAAAACGATGTAACATCGTTTTATTTTGCTATTTCAAACTTTGTTACTTTGACTGGAATTAAGAACAACAGAGTTTGAACGTATAGAAGAAACATTACCTTGAACAACATAATACTATAGATATCCTTAAGTATGGAATCTAATCTAAAGCATGTGTTGCGCAGCATACTGAGAGAAATGGCATATATGACATGTGTTTTATCCCCGACTAATGATCTCCTAGTGACTAAACCGCATCAGGACCAAACCGCCCCAGGACTAAACTGCCTCCAATTTTGCAAAGTAGGACCAAACCGCCCCTAGAACCAAGTCGGCCGATTACTAAACCGCCCAATGCATTTAACGGAGATCACTGATGAGCATTTAACGGAGATCATTGATGATTTTGTACCGGAGTACAATTCTTAGCATTTACGTTTGATAACTGATTGCACTTTTTGACAATAGTTAAACATCAATACCATCAATGAAGCTATTAGTACTACTTTGCAAAATTGGGGGGGGGGGGGGGGGCGGTTTGGTCTTGGCGCGGTTTGGTCCTACAATCTATCTCCCAACAAGATGATGCTGGGAGTTATCTTTCTGTTCTAAATTTATGGATAAACGTCAGTACAGAGCTATATAAGTGAACAACGTGCTGACAGCTGTTGGTCCTGCGAGAAACCTTGATACCATGAGAGCAATGTATTCCGGGACTGTCCCATCTGTGGATCGCCAAACGGGAGGCCGATCTGCAGATGGGAAGCAGCTAAAAATCCGCAAACGGGACTGTCCCATCTGTGGATCGCAAAACGGGAGGCCGATCTGCAGATGGGAAGCAGCTAAAAATCCGCAAACGGGACTGTCCCATCTGTGGATCGCCAAACGGGAGGCCGATCTGCAGATGGGAAGCAGCTAAAAATCCGCAAACGGGACTGTCCCATCTGTGATCGCCAAAGGGGAGGCCGAGCTGCAGATGGGAAGCAGCTAAAAATCCGCAAACGGAACTGTCCCATCTGTGGATCGCCAAAGGGGAGGCCGATCTGCAGATGGACCTCCCGTTTGGTGATCCGTAAACGGGACAGGCCCATCTGCAGATGGGACTGATCAGCAGATCGGGTCCAACATATTGACCAATGAGAGAACAGCCCTCGTAAGATAAATACCCTTCAGCGTTCCAGACGGGGGTATTGCGAAATCTATTTTTAGATCATGTCCTGCAAAATAATTGGCATAAGTACGAAAAGAAATAAGACATTTTATCATTTTTTGTGCAGCACTGGTGTATATGCTATGGTTTTGTTTAGCTTTGGTGAAAGGGATTCTAGTGAAACTTGATATGCTTTCAGAGCTAATTTAAGATACTTATATGTCGGGATACGGAAAGAAGAATCAGACGGTGCACTGCTTTTAAGTACTTACTGACTGGGAATTCTAAACAGAGAAGAATCAATGTCGGTTTGTCGGAAAAAGGGCTTTCATCAGGTTTAAAGGTGAAACATCCTGGCGAACAATGACGTCACTGTGATGCCTGACATAGCTCAAATTAATCGCAAATCTTCAAAATAGATAAATATAAGAATCCAGCCCTAACCCAGGAGAAATCTTATGTGACTTTATTTTGATTGCCATAGATGACGTTTCGGTCTATCTTTTCGGCCAGCGACCATTAAAAATGCGAATTAAAGTAACACAGTTAACCTTAAGAAATTAGCATCAAAGTGCAATCATATAAAACTAATTCACTGATCTAATTAAAATCAAAACGTTCTTTTTTTTTTTGTCATAAAAACAATTAAGTCAGTTGACCAAACAAAATGCTGATTGGGACACTAATGGGGACTGTCATGATTAACACGGATACTTGACCAGTTCTGAGTGCGAATTAAGATTTCAGAAACACCAGAAGAACATTGGTCATAAGCGTCTTTTTAGAACAGCCAATCAAAATAATGAGGCATGTATTTATATGCAGATTGACACTCGTCAGTGCTGCATAAAGGTGAAAGGTGAGAAGAGCTATTCAACACAAGCATCGCGTCTTGGACTGCAAATGCGAACAAAAAGGCGTTATAACTTACAGATAAACTACATTTTTTAATTTTTGGGTCACATAATAATCTGTTCGTATCACAAAAGTGACTGAATCAAACTTCATTATCACTTGTGTCCAAAAACGGAAACGAGTAGTCTATCTCATTTAATTTAGGTGACCGAACTCTGGGAGAAACCATACAAAAACAAACCCGGTTCGAAGACTAATCAGGGGCACACATTATGACACACAACTGAGAACAGACCCGTATACTATTGTTCTCTCCCAGCGTTCTCTCCCAACGTTCTTTCCCAACGTTCTCTCCCAGCGGTCTCTCTTAACGTTATCTCCCAGCGTTCTCTCCCAACCTTCTCTCCCAGCGTTCTCTCCCAACGTTCTCTCCCAGCGTTCTCTCCCAGCGTTCTCTCCCAACGTTCTCTCCCAGCGTTCTCTCCCAACGTTCTCTCCCAACGTTTTCTCCCAGCGGTCTCTCCTAACGTTCTCTACCAGCGTTCTCTCCCAACCTTCTCTCCCAGCATTCTCTCCCAACGTTCTCTCCCAGCGTTCTCTCCTAGTGTTCTCTCCCAACGTTCTCTCCCAGCGTTCTCTCCCAGCGTTTTCTCCCAAAGTTCTCTCCAAGCGTTCTCTCCCAGCATTCTTTCCCAGCGTTCTCTCCCAGCGTTCTCTCCCAACGTTCTCTCCCAGCGTTCTCTCCCAACGTTCTCTCCCAGCGGTCTCTCCCAGCGTTCTCTGCCAACGTTCTCTCCCAATGTTCTCTGCCAGCGTTATCTCCCAACGTTCTCTCCCAGCGTTCTCTCCCAACGGTCTCTCCCAGCGTTCTCTCCCAACGTTCTCTCTCAGCGTTATCTCTTAACGTTCTCTTCCAACGTTCTTTCCCAACGTTCTCTTCCAACCTTCTCCCCCAGCGTTCTCTCCTAACGTTCTCTCCCAGCGTTCTCTCCCAGCGTTCTCTCCCAACGTTCTCTCCCAGCGTTCTCTCTTAACGTTCTCTCCCAACATTCTCTCCCAACATTCTCTCCCAGCGTTCTCTCCCAATTTTCCCTCCCAACGTTCTCTCCCAGCGTTCTCTCCCAACGTTTTCTCCCAGCGTTCTCTCCCAACGTTCTCTCTCAGCGTTATCTCTTAACGTTCTCTCCCAACGTTCTTTCCCAACGTTCTCTTCCAACCTTCTCTCCCAGCGTTCTCTGCTAACGTTCTCTCCCAGCGTTCTCTCCCAGCGTTCTCTCCCAACGTTCTCTCCCAGCGTTCTCTCTCAACGTTCTCTCCCAACATTCTCTCCCAACATTCTCTCCCAGCGTTCTCTCCCAACTTTCCCTCCCAACGGTCTCTCATAACATTCTCTCCCAGCGTTCTCTCCCAGCGTTCTCTCCCAACGTTATCTCCAAGCGTTCTCTCCCAGCGTCCTCTCCCAGCGTTCTCTCCCAGCGTTCTCTCCCAATGTTCTCTCCCAGCGTTCTCTCCCAGCGGTCTCTCCCAACGTTCTCTCCAAGCGTTCTCTCCTAACATTCTCTTCCAGCGTTCTCTCCCAGCTTTTTCTCCCAGCGTCCTCTTCCAGCGGTCTCTCCTAACGTTCTCTCCCAGCGATCTATCCCAGCGTTCTCTTCCAACGTTCTCTCCCAGCGTTGTCTCCCCGCATCCTCTCCCAGCTGTAACCAGCTATGCTGAGGCTTTCAGAGAAGGAGACACGTTTTAAACCAATTAATTACAGGACAACGACATACATGGAAAGCAGAATGCTCTCGGTATTACTGATAGATTTTAAATGCGAAAGTTTCAGAGGCACTCCAGTCGTCTTAGGCTTATGTTACACGAGGTGGTGCTTTTTAGTTGTTCTACAGAGGAGGTTTTGATTCTGTATTTTAAAATGGGCTTAAATTACAACAAAAGAAAGAAACGGAAAAAATGTCTTTATGGGGCGATTACTTTTTCAGACTCACTGTGCTGCTACCAGATGTAGGTCACAGTGGATTATTTTTGTGATCTATTGTTACCATCTTGTACAGTAGTTTCGTGGGTTACACTCTATTGAAAAACACCCCGGAAAGTATTCCCTTCGGATAAAATCCCATTAATTTTGGTAGAAGCTGGGAGAGAACGCTGGGAGAGAGCGTTGGGAGAGAATGCTGGAAGAGAACGTTCGATGCCAACCCTCAGTTTTGTGTCATATGGTTCCTGATTAGTCTTCGAGCCGGGTTTGTTTTATATGGTTTCTCCCAGAGTTGGGTCGCCTAAATTAAATCACATAGACTACTCGTTTCAGTTCATATTGTTGAACCTGGATAATATCCCCTTCGCTCCGCTAATACTAATTTTTTTTATTTCTTGATTACAGGACAACGACATACATATAACGTAAACGGAACGCCAGTACACATTAAAGTACACAATTTTATTTATTCTCCTTCTGCCACCTCTCTTATCCACTGTTTAACTGCTGTTCGCGAGTACTTTTCTACTTTGTTCAACTAAGTTCTTAAATGGGTTATATTTTTTATGGTATCTATTTACCGACATTATTTTTTCATCATCTATTATTCTTTGGAATATTCCGACCACTCAAGCGGCTTTTCGCGCATGCTAAGACGAACACACCGCAGTCGCTACCATTTGTCTGACGGTGGACGCTCATAATCAACAACTTAATTTCTTCGCATCGGTGCACAAAAATCTGAAAACCCAAACCCTTGTTTCTGCAGCCAGTGCATCGTGACGACAATTCCCCCGTCTGAAAAACCCCCTTGCCTATTTAACACATTATATTGGTATGTAATCCCTGAGGTGTTTGGGGGGTTCTCAGCACGGCCAAAAGGTAAACAAATATGCGAGGTGCTAATATCTTATGTAAACAATTCATGCAGCATCCCGCAAGACGTTAGTCGGCAAACTTTACACACCATATTTCATGTTTTTTTGCCACGTTATATATTCCAAGGAAATTTATAGATAAATATCCAAACTGAGGTGTAATGCGCATTGGTTTGCCAGGGGAATGTTAGTAATTGTTATCCTAAACACAGGACTTCAGATACCGGAGATTTTTAAACGAATCCACATCTGTACTTTACGCCATTGAACACTTTGATTCACATAAAAGCATTTATCTATTCACGAAACTTTTTCGACACCGGGGATTTTTAAAAAAATTCAAATCGGTGCTGTCGATAGTCGGTTTAATTTTCACTTAAGATCTTAATCTCTAAAAGGAGCATTTGTTAATATGAAACACTTTCAGAACCGGGGAATTTTTAGATGAAACCACATCTCATCTGTTTGGCCAAGTCAAGTGTTTCAGTGCATTTTTCATTTGCCTCTGAAGTAACAGGTTTGAAGCCTTTGCAAGTGTATATTCAAAAACAAAGCAAACTGTAGAATTTTTTCCCAAATAGTTTTTGTGGGAAAACTGTACCTGTACTTGGAACCGAGAAAAAATGTTTATGTTTCAAATGTCTTTTTTTATCTTTTCAAAATCAAGAAAAATACGGTGTGTAAAATTAGGGGGATATCGAAAACCAGGCCTTGACAATACGCAGAAATATGGTGTGTAAAATTAGGGATGGGGGGGGGGGGAATTTCTGTCACGCCAGGTTTTCCAGTACGCAGCATATGCATGCTGGAAAACCCGGGGGGTTTTCTGGCATGGGGGGAATTTCCGAAACCCAACACCGGCTTTCGACACAGGGAATCATAAACCTCCACAACATTTTTCTTTTGACCAATGTTGGAAATCAAAATCCAGTGGCTTCTGTTCACATGGAGGATTTGAACAAATTGAGCTTGTGGTCGTTGCTGCCGTTGGAAGCGTTCTGCTGAAGAGCGGTGTCTTGCAAGCCATCGACAACAGGATGGTCCTTATGCAACAACTGGTTTGCGAGACGTATATGGATGTCTGTCAACCATCCCGTCGGACGCTCCAGAACACGGATCTCTCTTTCGGACAGGACAGCTTGTGTAATTGCGACATCAGAATTTTCTCCGAACGTTTATAGTGGGTGCGTGTTGATAGTGGGTGCATGTTCACAGTGAGTGCATGATAATAGTGGGTGCATGCTGATAGTGGGTGCATGTTGGCGTAAATGAGGATTGCTTACGCACTTGTGATAGCTTGTTTAAGCCAATACGATTAACAGGCCGCTTGAAACAGAAGTAACGTTTAGGAGTTTTCACCGAAGGGGATCTTCTCCGCCCCATGAAGGGGATATTCTCCACGTCTGTCAAAACAGAGGGGCTTTTCTCCAAAGCAGCCAATCTCGCGACTTGTGTATTTATTGTGATTGTTCAGGAACCTTTCAAATGCTAGTGACCAATCTGTAATGGCGTGCGACTGGTTGTGATTTACTACCATTCATGACATGTGACTGGCTGTGATTTACTACTATTCAAGACGTATGACTAGTTGTGATTTACTGCCATTCATGGCTGTGACTGGTTGTGATTCACTGCCATTCATGACATGTGACTAGTTGTGATTCGCTGCCATTCATGACATGTGACTGGTTGCGATTTACTGTCAGTCATGGCATGTGACTGGCTGTGATTTTAATGCTATTCAAGACGTGTGACTGGTTGCGATTTACTGCCATTTAAGACGTGTGACTGGTTGTGATTTACTGCCATCAGTAGGGTGAAAAGGACAGTTCTGCGCCACTTGACAGTTCTGCGCCACTTGACAGTTCTGCGCCACTTGACAGTTCTGCGCCACTTGACAGTTCTGCGCCACTTGACAGTTCTGCGCCACTTGACAGTTCTGCGCCACTTGATGACGTCATACTGTCTGGAAGTGACGTCATACTGTCTGGAAGTGACGTCATCATGTCTGGACCGGAAGTGTTGTCTGGACCGGAAGTGTTGTCTGGACCGGAAGTGTTGTCTGGAGCGGAAGTCATGATAAGCGTTAGGATAAGCGCGGCCATCCATGACGTGATAATGACGTCATGATGACGTCATACTGTCTGGAAGTGCTGTCATACTGTCTGGACCGGAAGTGTTGTCTGGACCGGAAGTGTTGTCTGGACCGGAAGTGACGTCATAGGCGTTGTCATGGTAACGAATTGAAACTTTGTAAACAAAAGTGAACTTTGTAAACAAACTGTGTAAACAAACTTTATAAACAAAATTTGTAAATAAACTTTATAAACAAAATTTGTAAACAAACTTTGTAAACAAACTTTGTAAACAACATTTGTAAACAAAATTTGTAAACAAACTTTGGTTATTTACATAATTGAAACTCATTGAAACTTTGTAGACAAACTTTGTAACAAACTTTGTAAACAAACTTTGTAAACACAATTTGTAAACAAACTTTGTAAACAAAATTTGTAAACAAACTTTGTAAACAAAATTTGTAAACAAACTTTGGTTATTTGCATAATTGAAACTTTGTAAACAAACTTTGTAAACAAACTTTGTAAACACAATTTGTTAACAAACTTTGTAAACAAACTTTGTAAACAAACTTTGTAGAGAAACTTTGTAAACACAATTTGTAAACAAACTTTATAAACAAACTTTGTAAACAAACTTTGTAAACAAACTTTGGTTATTTGCATAATTGAAACTCATTGAAACTTTGTAAACAAACTTTTTTTTTTTCCCCTCACACACTCTCTCTCTCCACACACACACACACCACGACTGAGCGTTTCATTTCGTAAGTAGCATAGGTATTTCAACCTTCTGATGGCAACTTTTTTTTTTTCCCCTCACACACTCTCTCTCTCTCCACACAACACACACACACACACACCACGACTGAGCATTTCATTTCATAAGCCGCATAGGTATTTTAACCTTCTGATGGCAACTTTTTCCCCCACACTCTCTCTCCACACACACCAACACCACGACTGATCGTTTCATAAGCCGTATAGGTATTTTAACCTTCTGATGGTAACTTTCCCCCCCCCCCCACACTCTCATGCATACATACCAACACCATGATAAAATGTTTTGCTTATGTTGCTCTTTATACTCCATTATTTGTTTGTTTGTTTTTTTTTGTTTGAAATGCAGAGTTTACTTAGAGAAAAAATGGCGTCCTGCAATCTGCAATCATCAGCAGCAGCATTTCGTCATCAGTGTAATCAGACTGCGTCATCTATAGCCAGCGTAATCAGACTGCGTAATCAGACTTCGTCATAAACAACGTAGACAGCGGTGTCTGGCTTTATTGTTTTTCTGAGGCAGCAGTGTCTAGCTGCTTGGAGTTGCAGTGTGACCCAAAGTGTTATACTTAACCGACTTGTCTGAAAATTTCACTGTTTGATTCAGTTTTATATCTAGTTTTCACATAGTCATGGACTGGTTGCGTAGCTAGCTGTATGCATCATGAATTCACCTTAAAAATGACAAGTTAAAAGTGGAATAACTTTTGTTATGATTGACCGATTTACATGAAACTTTCACTGTTTAATTCAGTTTTATATCTAGTTTTAACATTAAGTGGTTATAGGCTATTTGCGCAGCTGGCTGTGTGCATATTTACCACCATTTTAATTTTGTAAAAAGTGAAAAATTGTGATAACTTTCGCTATAGTTGACGGATTTGCATGAAAATTTCACCGTTTGGATTCAGTTTACAGTAGTTTGCATAGGTGGGTTGTTGGAATGGCGCGCGCCCACCATTTAAACATGTGTTTGAATAAGTTTTACGTCAAACTATTGTTCAACAAGTTGTTTAGCAATTGTACAACAATTGTTCAACAAGCTGTTGTTGAACATGTTCAACATGTTGTTGAACATGTTCAACATGTTCAACATGTTCAACAACATGTTCAACAAGTTGAACATGTTCAACATGTTCAACATGTTCAACATGTTCAACAACATGTTCAACATGTTCAACATGTTCAACAACATGTTCAACAAGTTGAACATGTTCAACATGTTCAACATGTTCAACAACATGTTCAACATGTTCAACATATTCAACATGTTCAACAACATGTTCAACAAGTTGAACATGTTCAACATGTTCAACAACATGCTGTTTAACAAATTGTTCAACAAGTTGTAGTTCAAGCAAAGAAAAAACAAGACATATGTTGAATAGGTTTATTAATACATTTAAATACACTTAAATACACTTAAATATATACAGCTTAAATCTATAACAATATTATAACATTTATTGATTTACAAAGTCTTTATTATAATGTTTAGTCAAATAAGTCTATTTTTCTTCATCTGCTTCACTCTGTTCACTGGCATCCATATCACTTTCTTCGTCACTGCTTTCATCTTCCTCCTCCACATCTAGAAGCTCTTCAAAGAATGCATCGTTTCTTCTTATAGCCGCCTTTAGTGCCTTTGAATACTCGTAATGTTTTTCATCAACAAAGTAATTGAAGTCTTCTAAAATGGTTTCATAATGTTCGTTTTGTTGTAGACGTTGGGCATATTTGAATAGTCTCATAAACAGTTGTTTAAGTCGACGCTTATAAATGGGTCGAAAGTCATCACTTGCTATTTCACGCGCATCTTCAAGCCCTTGTTCTTCATATTCTGAAACCTTTTCTTGAAATTTCTTATCATATTCATCGTAGACTTCTTGAACCATATCATACCAAACAGAGTCTGTTTCTGACTCACTTTCAGAGTCTGTTTCTGACTCACTTTCAGAGCTGCCGTCATCATCACCCTCAACACAATGTTCCATATGTTTGAACAAAGCTTCTTGACTGTTGTATAATGCACCACATTCTGTACAAGCATGTGCATTCTTTTCAGTCATGTTGACGCTTTGACTTTCCATAGAAGACTCATCTAAAGTTTCAGTGATAGGTGGTTTTACAGGGTTTTCCACATCTATCTCCAATTCTTCTTCTTCTGAAGTGTGAGCATTCTTTAAGTGCCTTTTAAGACTTTGTGGCCAATTGTAAGATTTCAAACAAATGTTGCATTTATACATCCTTTCGGTTCAACATGCACTTTTCAAATGATGAAAAAGCCTTTAAACATAGCCTTATATACAACTTGTTGAACAACATGTTGAACATGTTCAACATGTTGTTGAACATGTTGTTGAACATGTTGTTGAACATGTTGTCTATGCCTAGGGGAGTTTAACGTCATGACGTCATTATGACGTCATCATTATGACGTCATTATTACGTCATCATTATGACGTCATAATGACGTCATTGGAACAGGCGCATGCTTTATCAAAAACTGACTCAGCAGAATTTATTGCTGTTTGATATGGATGAAATGCATGTCTCACTCTTCCTTTTATGCTACTTAGATGTAATCAAAATATGGTGTGGAACTCGTCAAAATCAGCAATTTTTACAAGTTTGGCATTTTTGACGAGTTACACACCATATTTTGATTACATCTAAGTAGCATAAAAGGAAGAGTGAGACATGCATTTCATCCATATCAAACAGCAATAAATTCTGCTGAGTCAGTTTTTGATAAAGCATGCGCCTGTTCCAATGACGTCATTATGACGTCATAATGATGACGTAATAATGACGTCATAATGATGACGTCATAATGACGTCATGACGTTAAACTCCCCTAGGCATAGACAACATGTTCAACAACATGTTCAACAACATGTTCAACAACATGTTGAACATGTTCAACATGTTGTTCAACAAGTTGTATATAAGGCTATGTTTAAAGGCTTTTTCATCATTTGAAAAGTGCATGTTGAACCGAAAGGATGTATAAATGCAACATTTGTTTGAAATCTTACAATTGGCCACAAAGTCTTAAAAGGCACTTAAAGAATGCTCACACTTCAGAAGAAGAAGAATTGGAGATAGATGTGGAAAACCCTGTAAAACCACCTATCACTGAAACTTTAGATGAGTCTTCTATGGAAAGTCAAAGCGTCAACATGACTGAAAAGAATGCACATGCTTGTACAGAATGTGGTGCATTATACAACAGTCAAGAAGCTTTGTTCAAACATATGGAACATCGTGTTGAGGGTGATGATGACGGCAGCTCTGAAAGTGAGTCAGAAACAGACTCTGAAAGTGAGTCAGAAACAGACTCTGTTTGGTATGATATGGTTCAAGAAGTCTACGATGAATATGATAAGAAATTTCAAGAAAAGGTTTCAGAATATGAAGAACAAGGGCTTGAAGATGCGCGTGAAATAGCAAGTGATGACTTTCGACCCATTTATAAGCGTCGACTTAAACAACTGTTTATGAGACTATTCAAATATGCCCAACGTCTACAACAAAACGAACATTATGAAACCATTTTAGAAGACTTCAATTACTTTGTTGATGAAAAACATTACGAGTATTCAAAGGCACTAAAGGCGGCTATAAGAAGAAACGATGCATTCTTTGAAGAGCTTCTAGATGTGGAGGAGGAAGATGAAAGCAGTGACGAAGAAAGTGATATGGATGCCAGTGAACAGAGTGAAGCAGATGAAGAAAAATAGACTTATTTGACTAAACATTATAATAAAGACTTTGTAAATCAATAAATGTTATAATATTGTTATAGATTTAAGCTGTATATATTTAAGTGTATTTAAGTGTATTTAAATGTATTAATAAACCTATTCAACATATGTCTTGTTTTTTCTTTGCTTGAACTACAACTTGTTGAACAATTTGTTAAACAGCATGTTGTTGAACATGTTGAACATGTTCAACTTGTTGAACATGTTGTTGAACATGTTGAACATGTTGAACATGTTGTTGAACATGTTGAACATGTTGAACATGTTCAACTTGTTGAACATGTTGTTGAACATGTTGAACATGTTGTTGAACATGTTGAACATGTTGAACATGTTGAACATGTTCAACTTGTTGAATATGTTGTTGAACATGTTGAACATGTTGAACATGTTGAACATGTTCAACAACATGTTGAACATGTTCAACAACAGCTTGTTGAACAATTGTTGTACAATTGCTAAACAACTTGTTGAACAATAGTTTGACGTAAAACTTATTCAAACACATGTTTAAATGGTGGGCGCGCGCCATTCCAACAACCCACCTATGCAAACTACTGTAAACTGAATCCAAACGGTGAAATTTTCATGCAAATCCGTCAACTATAGCGAAAGTTATCACAATTTTTCACTTTTTACAAAATTAAAATGGTGGTAAATATGCACACAGCCAGCTGCGCAAATAGCCTATAACCACTTAATGTTAAAACTAGATATAAAACTGAATTAAACAGTGAAAGTTTCATGTAAATCGGTCAATCATAACAAAAGTTATTCCACTTTTAACTTGTCATTTTTAAGGTGAATTCATGATGCATACAGCTAGCTACGCAACCAGTCCATGACTATGTGAAAACTAGATATAAAACTGAATCAAACAGTGAAATTTTCAGACAAGTCGGTTAAGTATAACACTTAGGGTCACACTGCAACTCCAAGCAGCTAGACACTGCTGCCTCAGAAAAACAATAAAGCCAGACACCGCTGTCTACGTTGTTTATGACGAAGTCTGATTACGCAGTCTGATTACGCTGGCTATAGATGACGCAGTCTGATTACACTGATGACGAAATGCTGCTGCTGATGATTGCAGATTGCAGGACGCCATTTTTTCTCTAAGTAAACACTGCATTTCAAACAAAAAAAAACAAAAACAAACAAACAAATAATGGAGTATAAAGAGCAACATAAGCAAAACATTTTATCATGGTGTTGGTATGTATGCATGAGAGTGTGGGGGGAAAAAGTTACCATCAGAAGGTTAAAATACCTATACGGCTTATGAAACGCTCAGTCGTGGTGTTGGTGTGTGTGGAGAGAGAGTGTGGGGGAAAAAGTTGCCATCAGAAGGTTAAAATACCTACGCGGCTTATGAAATGAAATGCTCAGTCGTGGTGTGTGTGTGTGTGTGTGTGTGTGTGTGTGTGGAGAGAGAGAGAGTGTGTGAGGGGAAAAAAAAAAGTTGCCATCAGAAGGTTGAAATGCCTATGCTACTTACGAAATGAAACGCTCAGTCGTGGTGTGTGTGTGTGTGGAGAGAGAGAGTGTGTGAGGGGAAAAAAAAAGTTTGTTTACAAAGTTTCAATGAGTTTCAATTATGCAAATAACCAAAGTTTGTTTACAAAGTTTGTTTACAAAGTTTGTTTATAAAGTTTGTTTACAAATTGTGTTTACAAAGTTTGTTTACAAAGTTTCAATGAGTTTCAATTATGCAAATAACCAAAGTTTGTTTACAAAGTTTGTTTACAAAGTTTGTTTATAAAGTTTGTTTACAAATTGTGTTTACAAAGTTTGTTTACAAAGTTTCAATGAGTTTCAATTATGCAAATAACCAAAGTTTGTTTACAAAGTTTGTTTACAAAGTTTGTTTACAAAGTTTCAATTATGCAAATAACCAAAGTTTGTTTACAAATTTTGCTTACAAAGTTTGTTTACAAATTTTGTTTACAAAGTTTGTTTACAAATTGTGTTTACAAAGTTTGTTTACAAAGTTTGTTTACAAAGTTTGTCTACAAAGTTTCAATGAGTTTCAATTATGTAAATAACCAAAGTTTGTTTACAAATTTTGTTTACAAATGTTATTTACAAAGTTTGTTTACAAAGTTTGTTTACAAATTTTGTTTATAAAGTTTATTTACAAATTTTGTTTATAAAGTTTGTTTACACAGTTTGTTTACAAAGTTCACTTTTGTTTACAAAGTTTCAATTCGTTACCATGACAACGCCTATGACGTCACTTCCGGTCCAGACAACACTTCCGGTCCATACAACACTTCCGGTCCAGACAGTATGACAGCACTTCCAGACAGTATGACGTCATCATGACGTCATTATCACGTCATGGATGGCCGCGCTTATCCTAACGCTTATCATGACTTCCGCTCCAGACAACACTTCCGGTCCAGACAACACTTCCGGTCCAGACAACACTTCCGGTCCAGACATGATGACGTCACTTCCAGACAGTATGACGTCACTTCCAGACAGTATGACGTCATCAAGTGGCGCAGAACTGTCAAGTGGCGCAGAACTGTCAAGTGGCGCAGAACTGTCAAGTGGCGCAGAACTGTCAAGTGGCGCAGAACTGTCAAGTGGCGCAGAACTGTCAAGTGACGCAGAACTGTCCTTTTCACCCTACTGCCATCCATGATATATGACTGGCTGTGATGTACTGCCATTCATGACGTATGACTTATTGCGATTTACTGTCATTCATGACGTGTAACTATTGTGATTTCCTGCCATTCATGACATGTGACTAGTTGTGAATGTACTGCCATTCATGGCATGTGACTGGTTGTGATTTACTGCTATTTGTGATGTGTGACTGGTTGTTATTTATTGAGATTCATGACATGTGACTGGTTGTAATTTACTGCCATTCACACAATATATGCTCTGATACTCAAGTGTATATTCATTGTGAAGTAGACGCCTTGATTCGGCCGTCATCTACATGTCTTCAAAACCACACAAAAATACTGTTAATCAACTCAGGACCTTTGAGAAAAATGAAGGCTTATGGTGTGAGCAAACCATTTTGTGGGGGATTTTCTCAGCATGCACAATTCTTCACACTACCCGTGGCTGTATTGGAAATAAACCTCAATTCTACAGAAGAACTTTTACCGTGCACTTTATTTTAAGAATAGCACAATGGCATTGCAACTGCATTTTGTTTCTTGGAACAAAATAATACAGAAGCCCAGTGGTGACTCGCAGCTTAACACTTTCTACTTGGGCGTTGCCTTGAAACATGTATGAAATCTTCTCATAGCTCAAACCTTAAACTGTTAATATAATGTGGGAATCTGCCAGGGAAAAGATTGAAAATTGAAGCAACATCTGTGAAAATCCGTGGTAAATTTAATGTGCGTTGAAATGTCGATAGCGAGAGCAGTGTTGTTGAAGGAAGCTCAGTTTACATGTCTCCAAGTGCACTCATACCCATTATACGAGGAACAAAGACGTTGTAATATTTTTAGAAAAACACACGCGAAAATGAAATCAGAACAGACGTAATTGTTTTCGCACTTCCTCTGTCGGACAACACCCTCTTTACTTGTTTTCTTCGCCTTTGCATCCGAAAACAATTCTTTTTAGTTTGGGTTATAAAGTAAGCCATGTCGATGTAGGGTGCTCAGTGTAACACTAGTCTCATGTAGTCAATGTAACATTAGTTTCATATAGTCAATGTTACACTTGTCTCAAGTATTCAGTGTAACATAATTTTCACATAGTCAGTGTAACACTGGTCTCGTGTAGTCAGGGTAACATTCGTTTCTTGTAGTCAGTGTAACATTAGTTTGATATAGTCAGTGTAACACTAGTCCCATGTAGCCAGTGTACGACTAGCTTCATGTAGTCGGTGTAAAACCATTCTCATCTAGTCTTCATATTTTAAGTAATACTCAATGTCATCGGTCTTTAGTTTAGAGTTAGCAATCCTTTGTGACATGCAAACCATGTATACCCACAGTCAACCTCAGATTTTGTACATATTCAATTTTAAATCGTGAATCGTGATCCAGAGTGCCAAACAGCTGATATTAGCCCCTTTGAGAACACCTTGGCGGGAAGTCAAGCGGCTGTTCCTGAATTCTGCGCCCTTTATGTTTGGTCATTTTGTATGTGCCTCCCCCCCCCCCCCAACACACACACTCTCGGTAGTAACCCTCCCCCCCCCCACCACCCTCCGCAGCTCCCGGTAATAAGCCTCCTTTATCCCTGATAGTAAGGCCCCCTCCAGCCTCCAAAATAAGCTGCCCCCACCCCCAGTAATAGGCCCTCCTCCGCCCCCGGTAATAAGCCCCCTCTACCCCAGGTATAAGTCCCCCTCCCCAATTTTGCAAACGCGGTTAAAAGCTCGACCCTCTTTTTCTATATTCACTTTTATGTGTTCTGAGGAAGGACTGGTGGGATGTGCAGGTGATTGGAAGTCTAGGGCCTCAAGAAACATACTCTTGTCATATCATACTTAGCTAATTGCAATTAGACTAAAGTGCAGTTAAGTAGTTGACAGTTTTCATTATTTCATTGTCAACTGGTTCTTAAGAAAATGCAATCGAAACAAACTTGTTAGAAAATAAAAGTAATTGATTACTAAACATTTTAAAAAGATGTAAGAACATTAAAAGTTCTGAAGCACTTAGAAACTCTGAAATGTGTAGGGAGGTATGCACAAGTATGCAAAGTATGTAAAATATGCATAAATAGGTATTAAAGTATGCACAAGTATGCAACGTATGTACAAATATGCACAAGTATTCAAAGTATGTACAAGTATACAAAGTTTGAACAAGTATGCAAAGTATGTAAAGTATGCAAAGCATGTAAAGTATGCAAAGTATGTAAAGTATATACAAGTACGCAAAGTATGCACAAGTATGCAAATTATGCACAGGTATGCAACAGTATGCACAAATATACAAGGTATGGACAAAGCTGCACCAGTTCGGGGCTTTTTATCGGAGGAGAGGGGTGAGAATTAGGTGAGCTTACACCATTTTCCGTGATATTGGACTGAACGATAACGCGCACGTGCCGTTGGGAAGCCAGACACATCGTGTCTCATCCCGTCTCCCTCAGGCCCACACTTTCCTGACGACGGAAGGTAGCGAAAATATATGGCATATATATGGCATATACTGAATTACTACACATTACAGAAAAAAATGGAGACTTGAGTAAATTTCACATACATTCAATTTCTAGACCTTTCCATCCTTAATCGTGACATCTCCACATCTCTAGCGGCGTATCTGTTGCCAGGGTTAACGACACACATCACAATGACGTATTCGAGAGGTACGCGCCGCTGGCTCAGCTGTCCGACGGTCACTGGACATCCCCGTATTATGACTGCGGAGGCGGGGATGTGTGGATGGTCACATACTCAGCACCCATTTTTGGTGTCAATCAAAATCAAGAACCAATCTTTAGGTAATTTGACGGCGTACTGAGCTTGGGCAACAATTGAATTTAACTCTCAAATTAAATAAAATAAATTAATTAAAGTTAAGCTTCAAAGATACTGCTTTTGCCCTCTAAAACATTATAAAGTTACATTTTGCTAGCAGTTCACGAGAATCAGACAAAATGTTTTGTAAATATATGCACAACATTATAATTTAAATTTGAAAGACAATAAAATATGAAGATTTTATAGAATGAGATTAGATGTTGTCATTTTATACACAAAAAGAGTCCTCTCTTTCCAACACTGTATATGCCATGTTTTCACACGCCAACAGAGGTATTGGAACGATCGATATTGAGCTTACGGATATTGATATTAATCAATGTGACTTGGAAGATGACGTCACAAACGCCGTTTCAACTGTGGATGTGTTTCGTGGTTCTCACAATTGCCAGCCCACCACTAGGGTACGGGTACCAGTGTCGCTTCACAAATATAGTCACCCATACACATATAATTTATTCAGAAATTATTGTCAAATATTGCTTTCATTTTCAAATAAATATTTTTCTTAATCTCCAATTTTTGCAGATAAATTAAACGTGCACAAATAGAGGAAAAATTGATGTAGTTATGCCGAGTAACTATTAGGGTTTCTGATGCAAAATATTGAAAAGTGAGTAAGAATCTATAGATGCAGTTATTGCAAGTTGTAGTTTTAATCTTCAGAAAGTTGAGTAGGGGGTAGACAGGGGGTTCTGGATGTTATTTCGATATTTCAGTGCGTGCCCATCAAAGGGGAAGGATTTGTGAGAGGTTCGTACTCGTGCGAGTGTGTGCCCGGTTTCTACTTTCCTTATTTGGAAGATACAACTCGAGCCTTCAGTGGCAAAGTCCTGGAAGCGTTCTACGCCGGGGTCACTATAGGGAACACTACTGGTGGCGATAATAGCGGATTTCACGGCAAAGAGTATGCCTTCACGTGCCTGAAATGCGCCGAAGGCTGTGACTCCTGTGTCGATGATTCGCCTTGCTTGTATGAAAAGAACGTCTTTATCAGCTCAATACTGTTGTTCCTGAACATCGCGCTGGTTTCTTTGGTGGGGACTGCCTCTGTCAGCGTTTTCTTGTTCAGGCAGAAAAAGGTATTTTTGTCAAATACTTAGGTACTTTCGTCATCCATTCCCTTCGTCAAGTAGATTTCAACGTCAAGTACATAATTCATGAATTTAGCTCAATAAAGTATTCACGACGGTTCATTTCAGAATTCAAAAATAATACTCTCTGGAATACGATAATTTTTTAACAAAAAAAACCTATGTTGGAAAATCACCATGTCTCAGTTCCATTCTAAGCGCGGCTGCTGGGATCCAAGGCACGTTCAGATTATACAGACATGTTTTATTAAATGATGTTATTTCTTTTTAATGTCCATTCTGTCCAAGGTTATTAAGTCAGCGAGTCCAATATTTCTTCACATTATGAACGCAGGAGCGGGACTCATGTACATACGAGTAAGTACTTCTATACTGCACAATACTGCACAGTATTGCACATTTGTAATAAAGTTATACAACATGTTCGCTTTACAATTCACTTTACAATGTTTATATCCCAGGGGGGAGGGGCACTCACGTAACAACACGTACCAGCCGGTGCCCATGACCTTTTAAAACGATCCATAAACACGAAGTCCTTTTGTTTCGAATAATACCCCCTTTATAACTAAACGCACACCACAGTTCCGAAAGAGCCCCCATTTTGTGGGAAACGCGGAATACTAAATGCACCCCCCTTTTTAACGAAATTGGCATTTGACGGACCACGTCTGTCCCCAAATTTACCCCCCCCCCTTTCTCCGCGTTTTTTTTTTTTTGACAAGCATTGTAACACATTAGATACCAAGTGCCCCCCCCCCCTCCCGGGGCTTATTTGTGCCCTACTATGCTTTTCCTGGTGCCACGTCCTTTCAACATCGAACCGTTTTCCGGCAATCACGGCGCCATCTTGTGGGTCAAACAATAATAACAACGATAGAGCTTTAAAAAGGAAAACAACCTGTTTCTGTTGAACGCAACAAAGCAGCATGCTGAAGTCGGGAGTGCCAGTAGGAATAAGTAATTATCAGATTTTATTAATTGACCCAATAGCAAACAGTTAATAAAGGTTTCCTTTATAATAAAATTAGATCTCGTAAATTTTTGTGTGATTAAGATAAATTAAATCTCTTTAAATTAATGTTATTACAAAATGGCAAATATTTCAAATTAACGGATGGTCTGGTGTTTGTAATGTGAAACATCGTTTCCAGATTTTTGTTGATTTTCCCAAAGTAAATGCCATTCTGTGTGGGTTCCGCGTGTGGTCACAACATCTGGGATTTGTGCTGTCGTACGGCGCTCTGCTCATCAAAACATGGCGGTGAGAGCATGTCCCACAACATACTCCCAACTCCCCTCCCCCTCCTGACCTCCTCCCCCTCTCCCTTCCCATCTGCTCATCAAAAAATGGAGGTGGGAACATAAAATATTCCTGCCAGCCCCTCGTCTTCCCCTCCCCGTCCCTCCATTTCCCATGCCCCCCCCCCCTACATCACCCATACACTCCTACACCACCCCTCCCCTACAGTACCCCCCTACACCTCCCTGCACCACCCCTACACCCCCTACACCACCCCTTCCCCTACACCACCCCTACACCTCCCTGCACCACCCCTACACCCTCTACATCACCCCGTACACCACCACCTAACCCTCCCTGAACCCCCTACACCACCCCTGACCCTCCCCTCCTAATCGAAATTATGATACATCATACATCTGCCAGCTATAAAGAATACAGGCAAATGGAAACAAAGTCAACCTACTTACATACAAGTAGGTTGCCGTGCGCAAGAAACCCCTTGTGTTATTTTCAGAATATCTGCCATTTTCAACGTTAAGTCAGCTAAACGACTGCAGTTGACTGATCGCGCGGTTCTGAACCGTTTCTACCCTTGTGTTATCGTGACCATCGTATACTTAACAGCTTGGGCGATAATAGGAACGCCACAAGTAAGTATTATAGTGTTTCCTCACTTAAGAGAGGCGGCTATTTTTCTTTTTCATCACTATCATTAGCAATAGCAGGGGCATGACTGAAAAGCACTTATATCACTATTAGTCTGTGCGCATTTGCTAATGAATTCTTTTTCTGGTTACTTCAGAGAACATGGTTCACTTTTCTCTTAACAACATCCCACAATATCGCCCATTGAACATTCCACTCTTCTGCCACCACTGGCAGTGAGAAATCGCAACAATATTTTCACGGTTCTTGGTGCAAAAATCAGTATCCCTTCAATGTGAAATGACTTACCAGATAAATTACCACCAGACAAATAAAAATGTCAAGGGACATTTTGACCAGCTGAAATCTATTTAATCAAATATCGAAACGCGTGTAGAATCCCCCTAAAATGTTTTCTTAAAGCGAGAACTTCATAGGGATTATCTATATAAATCGGAAAGCACATCGATCAAACGATGGTAGAAGCATTTCAGAAGTTCGTTACTGAAATTTTTACCAAAAGCAGGCATTTCATTTCACAATCTCTAGCGGAGGATCCAGCTTAGAAAACTGCTCCTGCAAGTTTTAAAATTCTGTCATTTTGCCATTTTAAATCATTATTTTCATCATTTTTATGCGGATTGCAAAAAAGTACTCTTGCTAAAAAAACCAAAAAAACCAGACAAACAACAAAAAACAACAAATTAAAAACACTCACAGAAAACATCACTGAAAATTTGAAAGCAAAGAATCAAAATTATGGGAGAAGTATTTTGAAAACTGGCTACCAAAATTTTAAAGGGCACAATTTGGCCAATTTACGATGCATTGCCAGAAAAAAGCGTAATTTTCAAGAGATAAATATTTAGGGAACAGTTAAGAAAAATTTGAAAGCAATCCGATTAAAACCGTAGGCGAAGATGCATTTTGAATAAAAAATAAATGTTACGCATAAACATACATACGTATATACATGCATACATACATACGTACATACATATATACATATTTACATACATATATACTTACAGGCAACGGATGCCCCTCCCTCACTGATGTAACTGGACCAGCCGGACGAAATCAACTGGTTTAATGAAACGAAGCGTGCAGTTTTATTTGATTTAGGTCACGAGAAAATATTAGCTTTTGAATTAACAAACGTTTTGTAAAGATCTTCGTAAGCATCGATGCACAGACTTGCAATTATGACTGTATAATTGTGCAAAATTTTTCACGACGCTTGCGCAACAACAGCTATTTTGTATCGCTGTGGTATTTATGTACAATTAATACACCAGAAAATATTTAATTCTTTCGCGAAGCACTTTTTCTGTTTTCCAACTCACTACTGATTTCTGCACGTGGTTTTCATCATTCTCAAAATAAATTATAAAATTTTATTGACATGAATTAAATTCAACGCGCTCTATAACCAATTTTTTCGCGTTCTAAAATTCAGAGATATGATTCGAACGCATGTTATATCAAACAACATATCAGACGAGTTTTTACTATGGGCGGTATATTTGTACCAAAAAAATCAAAACGTACCCCCATATTTTACCAACTCGTGATAAAACGCACGCTCAAACAAACGTTCTTACAAACACAGGTGTGAAAGAAGAAGGGTGATTATTTTTAAATAAATACGCGAAAGAAATCATGACCAAGTTAAAGAGAGCGTAATAAATAGTAATATAATTCGTCACATTTAAATGTTGCAGGGCTGAGGAAATTGCCGCGAGGCCATTTAAACGCTAGAAAAAAATAAAATATCCGATACGCACGTTTTGATTTTTTTTAAATATACCGCCAGATGCAACTAACGCTCGTGAAAACACAGGGTGTATACGCCACAGTGTGCAATTATGCCATAACTACGAAAGACCAGAAAGCTCATTTCCTTCCAAGAAATTTCCACATCACTTCGATGGAAATTCCTGAAACTTCCAAGTTCTCACCTCACTTCGGAAGAACTTCCGAGAACTTCCAAGAATTTCCATGGAAATTCCAAGAAGTTCTCACCTTAGTACGGAAGAACTTCTGAGAATTTCCAAGGAAATTCTTGGAACTTCCAAGAAGTTCTCACCTCACTTCGGAAGAACTTTCGAGAACTTCCAAGAATTTCCATGGAAATTCCAAGAAGTTCTCACCTTAGCACGGAAGAACTTCTGAGAATTTCCAAGGAAATTCTTGGAACTTCCAAGAAGTTCTCACCTCACTCCGGAAGAACTTCCGAGAACTTCAAAGAAATTCCATGGAAATTCCAAGAAGTTCTCACCTTAGTACGGAAGAACTTCTGAGAATTTCCAAGGAAATTCTTGGAACTTCCAAGAAGTTCTCACCTCACTTCGGACGAACTTCCGAGAACTTCCAAGAATTTCCATGGAAATTCCAAGAAGTTCTCACCTTAGTACGGAAGAACTTCTGAGAATTTCCAAGGAAATTCTTGGAACTTCCAAGAAGTTCTCACCTCACTTCGGAAGAACTTTCGACAACTTCCAAGAATTTCCATGGAAATTCCAAGAAGTTCTCAACTTAGGAAATTGATTTCATGTGGTGATTCACAGGAATTGGATAAATGGCGCCGCTTTTAAATTTTTCTAGCCAATTTCGAAGGTGAGAACTTCTTGGAAGTTGCAAGAATTTCCTTGGAGATTCTCAGAAGTTCTTCCGTACTAAGGTGAGAACTTCTTGGAATTTCCATGGAAATTCTTGGAAGTTCTCGGAAGTTCTTCGGAAATGAGGTGAGAACTTCTTGGAAGTTCCTGGAATTTCCATCGAAGTGATGTGGAAATTTCTTGGAAGGAAATGAGCTTTCTGGTCTTTCGTACATAACGGTATAGTTCCATAATGAGGTGTATTTCCATCATGTATGGGCGCCGTATGAACCCCCGAACTAGGTACATGGCGTACGCTAACCAAGTAAGACTGCCACAGGGGGAGGGGCGGTGACGACGGGGGGGGGGGGGGGTACACGCATACTTTCAAGTTATTTCACATTTATATACAATGCTGTTTAATTTGAAAGGTGGAATTGCGGGGGGGGGGGGGGGGGGTCGAAGGCGGGGGAAGGGGCGGGGACGGGGCGGGGACGGGGCCGGAGGGGGGGATACACCCATGCTTTCATTGTTTTGCATTTATATACCATGCTGTTTAATTTGACAGGTGGATACACCCGTACTTTCACGCTGTTTCACATTTATATACGACAAAGTTTAATTTGACAGGTAGAATGGCACAAAAATGAATCAGATCTCAAGTTTCAGGAGTGCTCGATTGGATGGTGGGATCACGGTGCTAGTATTGGTACGTTTCCGGGTTTTTTTTCTTTTTTTACACTTTTGTCTAAAACAAGCAGTATACAGGCGCGGCAGCAGACCTTTCATCTGAGCCCAAACCAAGCTTCAAGTGTACATATACATCTGTAGATCTATTTATGAATCAAAGTGCATTTTCTGAGTTTGACCGTTGTTTCTGATTTTTTTACCCACTTGAAATCTCTTTACACGTTCTTTGCCAGCAAAATTTCCGACAATGGTGTGTCCCCTTTGAGGTGTCCCCTTTGAGGTGTCCCCTTTGAGGTGTCCCCTTTAAGGTGTCCCTTTTGGTTACATTTGGAAAGATTTTATTGTAATGGAGTAATACGGCACATACAGACCGTCAAGGACATAGCTAAGAGCGAGGAGGCGCACAAACAAACACACATACAGACCCACATGGACAGAGATGACAGCGTGGAGGGGCACAAACAAACACACCTACAGACCCACATGGACAAAGATGACAGCGTGGAGGCGCACAAACAAACACACACACAGACCATCAGTGGACAGAGATGACAGCGAGGAGCTGCACGAACAAACACACATAGAGACCCACATGGACAGAGATGACAGCGTGGAGGGGCACAAACAAACACATATACAGACCCACATGGACAGAGATGACCGCGTGAAGGCGCACAAACAAACACACATACAGACCGCCAAAGGACAGAGATGACAGCGAGGAGGCGCACAAACAAACATACATACAGACCATTAAAGGACACAGATGACAGTGACAAGGCACACAAACAAACACACATACAGACCGTCTGTGGACAGAGATGACAGCGAGGAGGCGCACAAAGAAACACACATACAGACCCACATGGACAGAGATGACCGCGTGAAGGCGCACAAACAAACACACATACAGACTCACATGGACAAAGATGACAGCGTGGAGGCGCACAAGCAAACACACGTACAGACCCACACGGACAGAGATGACAGCGTGGAGGCGCACAAACACACATACAGACCCACATGGACTGAGATGACAGCGTGGAGGCGCACAAACAAACACACATACAGACCCACATTGAAAGAGATGACCGCGTGAAGGCGCACAAACAAACACACATACAGACCCACATGGACAGAGATGACCGTGTGAAGGCGCACAAACAAACACACATACAGACCATCAGTTGACAAAGATGACAGCGTGGAGGCGCACAAACAAACACACATACAGACCCACATGGACAGAGATGACAGCGTGGAGGCGCACAAACAAACATACATACAGACCGTTAAAGAACATAAATGGCAGTGAGAAGGCACACAAATAAACATACACACATACAGACCCACATGGACAGAGATGACAGCGAGGAGGCGCACAAACAAACACACATACAGACCGTTAATGGGCAGAGATGACAGCGTGGAGGCGCACAAACAAGCACACATACAGACCGTTAAAGGACATAGATGGCAGTGAGAAGGCACACAAACAAACACACATACAGACCGTCAAAAGACAGAGATGACAGCGAGGAGGCGCACAAACAAACATACATACAGACCGATAAAGGACACAGATGACAGTGACAAGGCACACAAACAAACACACATACAGACCATCAGTTGACAAAGATGACAGCGTGGAGGCGCACAAACAAACACACATACAGACCCACATGGACAGAGATGACCGCGAGAAGGCGCACAAACAAACACACATACAGACTCACATGGACAAAGATGACAGCGTGGAGGCGCACAAGCAAACACACGTACAGACCCACACGGACAGAGATGACAGCGTGGAGGCGCACAAACACACATACAGACCCACATGGACTGAGATGACAGCGTGGAGGCGCACAAACAAACACACATACAGACCCACATTGAAAGAGATGACCGCGTGAAGGCGCACAAACAAACACACATACAGACCCACATGGACAGAGATGACCGTGTGAAGGCGCACAAACAAACACACATACAGACCATCAGTTGACAAAGATGACAGCGTGGAGGCGCACAAACAAACACACATACAGACCCACATGGACAGAGATGACAGCGAGGAGGCGCACAAACAAACACACATACAGACCGTTAATGGGCAGAGATGACAGCGTGGAGGCGCACAAACAAGCACACATACAGACCGTTAAAGGACATAGATGGCAGTGAGAAGGCACACAAACAAACACACATACAGACCGTCAAAAGACAGAGATGACAGCGAGGAGGCGCACAAACAAACATACATACAGACCGATAAAGGACACAGATGACAGTGACAAGGCACACAAACAAACACACATACAGACCATCAGTTGACAAAGATGACAGCGTGGAGGCGCACAAACAAACACACATACAGACCCACATGGACAGAGATGACAGCGTGGAGGCGCACAAGCAAACATACATACAGACCGTTAAAGGACATATATGGCAGTGAGAAGGCACACAAACAAACATACACACATACAGACCCACATGGACAGAGATGACAGCGAGGAGGCGCACAAACAAACACACATACAGACCGTTAAAGGACATAGATGGCAGTGAGAAGGCACACAAACAAACACACATACAGACCGTCAAAAGACAGAGATGACAGCGAGGAGGCGCACAAACAAACATACATACAGACCGTTAAAGGACACAGATGACAGTGACAAGACACACAAACAAACACACATATAGACCGTCTGTGGACAGAGATGGCAGCGAGGAGGCGCACAAACAAACACACACAGACCCACATGGACAGAGATGACAGCGAGAAGGCACACAAACAAACACACATACAGACCGTCTGTGGACAGAGATGACGGCGAGGAGGCGCACAAACAAACACACACAGACCCACATGGACAGAGATGACAGCGAGAAGGCGCACAAACAAACACACATACAGACCCACATGGACAGAGATGACAGCGTGGAGGCGCACAAGCAAACATACATACAGACCGTTAAAGGACATATATGGCAGTGAGAAGGCACACAAACAAACATACACACATACAGACCCACATGGACAGAGATGACAGCGAGGAGGCGCACAAACAAACACACATACAGACCGTTAAAGGACATAGATGGCAGTGAGAAGGCACACAAACAAACACACATACAGACCGTCAAAAGACAGAGATGACAGCGAGGAGGCGCACAAACAAACATACATACAGACCGTTAAAGGACACAGATGACAGTGACAAGGCACACAAACAAAGACACATACAGACCGTCTGTGGACAGAGATGACAGCGAGGAGGCGCACAAACAAACACACACAGACCCACATGGACAGAGATGACAGCGAGAAGGCACACAAACAAACATACATACAGACCGTTAAAGGACACAGATGACAGTGACAAGGCACACAAACAAACACACATACAGACCGTCTGTGGACAGAGATGACAGCGAGGAGGCACACAAACAAACACACATGCAGACCGTCAGTGGGCAGAGGTAACAGTGACCGTGTTGGGACTATCTGAAGAACCAGCTGTTATGCCATTACTCTGATGGATGCCAAATATCGCTTCCATAATCTATAAAACACCATAAATATTGAAATAAAAATAGAAATGATATATCTCAGGCTTATTCTGTTACCTGCTTTTCTTTTAGGGGAAATGTGCTTTCTTCTCTGGGGCGCGTATTTAAGTTTTGTTGTCAGGAAAGCGCCGAGTAATTTCAATGAGAGCAAATATATAACTTGGTCTATTTACAACGCAATTCTCCTCGGAGGGGTCATCATCATTCTCAGGTAACCTTTTTGTGGATATTTCTCTCTTTTTTTTCTTCATTTTTTTATTTTTCATTTCAAAGGAGATATTTGGTGAATAGTAGAATAAATTTCATCAATTTTTTTTTTGACAGCTGGTTAGTAAGTTTTGTATGGAAAGGCAAGTGGTATGAAATTTTTAATCTTCAGTAAGCAAACAACTCAAGCTAACTACACTTGTTGGCTTTATGGTGGTAATTACAGTAAAACCTGCCTACACTGGACAACTGGGGACTGGCGTATTTTGTCCGGTATATAGATGTGTCCTGTATTTCAGGGGTCATGTAAACCAATGGGGAAAAACGGGACTGAGAATTCTTGTCCGGTATTGGCAGTTGTCCGGTATTTCAGGGTTTGTCCAGAATGAGGTTTTACTGTATTATACTATGCCTAAAATAGTTTTGAACTCAAACATTTTTGTCATATAACAACCATATGGTTTTCCTTGCAGTGGCCAATATATCAATATGTGTATAAGTATGGAATTCTTCACATTAGCCATACATATGGTGCACTATTATGTTCGCCATATGGTGCACTTTTATGTTCACCATATAGTGCACTATCATGTTCATCACATTGTGCACTATCACATTCACCATATGATGCACTGTCATGTCCACCATTTGGTGCACTATCATGTTCATCATATGGTGTACTATTATGTTCATCATACAGTGCATTGTCAAGTGCACCATATGGTGTAGTATCATGTTCACCATATCGTCCACTATTATATTCACCATATGGTCTCTCAAAGCTCTCATTTGTTTAATAGTAAACATAATGGTACAAACTCTCCGCATATATCAAAATAATTAGAAAATTGGGTTATTTGCGTTATAAATATTCGCCATATGGTGACCGAGTGCTGCCATTATGGCCACTATTCACCATACGGTAAAAATCGATGCAAAGTCACACGGATGTAAAATCAAACAAAAATGACACAATAAAAGTGTGCATCGTTTTGCGATTGTGCAGGGAAACAGTGGCCCGAAGCATGGGGCCTGACGCCATATACATCGCCAACTTCGTCTATCTACAGGTGGTCGTTACAGAAATGCTGTGCTTCATTTATATGCCAAAGGTAATCTTATGAACATGTGTGGATTGTGCATTTATACGTTGACAATAATCCACTAAAATTGAACAAGTGTCCCGCAATACTCCGCCCCCTTCCTGTTAATTTCAGCCAACTTTCCGACTTTCAACCGCTCAACGCTTGACTCTTAACAACTGACCCATTCCCAGTATTTCTTATCTTATAACATATATAGAGCACGGGGTATTTAACTGATGGGGGGAGGGGAGGTTTAACCTAACTCAAGGGATGTTATCCCCGGTCATCTTTCCCCTGAAGATACACTGTCACACAGCAGGTGTTCTCCAAATTTTGGTCAAACAAATTGAAGAATATCTTGCAGTTTTTAAATAATAAAGTGGCGTCATTAAATTTTTTCGAGATTTAAAATCTTCCTCAGCTTCCTTGCTTTCATGTTTTTTAGCAGTCATAATTCGAAAATAGCCGGTAATTGACGATTGAAGACGAGTAATAATGCACCCTTAAGATACATATTAAAATATACACTGAGTATGGGTTCAAACAGTCGAATAAAAAGACATTTATGATCGAATTGTGCCCGTTTAGTCGATAACTATTTCTATTCTTATGGTCTACTTATCGATTTATTTGCTTGCAGTTTTACGCGATCTTTAAAGGCGCGGGAGAGAGCGGGCCCGACACAACGATGGGCCCGAAGACAAACATCGTGAGCGCTTACCCGGAAAGTGACGTCTGCTCAAAGGCTGTGCAGGTGGAAATACTCACGGTAAGTCAGTCTCTAATAACATAACCCCTTCATCTAAAAACCGTCAAATATTAACATCATTTTTATATGTATACTTAAAAAATATATATTTTTAATGATCGGAGAAAAACAAACAAACGAGCCACTCCTGTGTTTGTTTGTTTGTTTGTTTTTGGTCAAATTTTAATCTTCCAACCGACATTCAGTGTGACCTTGTTTTGTGTTGTAGTTTTGTGGCTTTTTAATGTAATTTATAGGAGTGTGATTTTTATATAATTATATAATTTTAATTGTTGATTTATTTCTTATAGACTAGAAATGTCAATTATGCAGCAAATCACCAATGAAAAAAATATCCCTGAAAAAAAAATCGATTAATCGCCAAGCTGAAATAAATGCGATTTTGCGGCGATCGCACACCCGACTTAGACCAATCCATTGCTCGCCATATGTTTTGAGGATATTATATCACTGCCACTATTAGAAGATCTTATATCATTATATCATTATTAGAGGATATTATATCACCGCCCAAAGGGATAACTACGCCAAGGACACTTAATATTAAATTTTGAACTGCGTCATTGTGAACGAAGTGATCAGAAGAAACATTAATTTTATTAATAAGTGTTCAAACAATTGCAGTCGCGTTGGATAGTGGATTCATCCACCAAAGCATATACCATTCAAGATGAACTATTCTTTTATAATCCTTAATGTCTTTTATAGATGTGATAAAGTGACACTGTATATCAACTAAAGAACACCTGAAATCGTGATATTATGTTCTGTTATGTTCTGTTTTGCTCCATTATTTATTATTATTCCCCACAGGGGGAATATATACGATCGACCGCGTGTCGATCTGTCGGTCGGTCAGTCTGTCATCAAGAGCTTGTTAACACGATAACTTAAAAACTCCTGCAAGTATTTTCATGAGACTTTGTATGTAGCTTCTATAAGAACAAACACAGATCTGTATTGTAAATGTACCAGGTTCGTCCAAAGAAAATGGACCAGCTGGACTTGGAAAATTTCAGCTCTTGATTGACTATTGTGTCAGCTTGTTAACACGATAACTTAAAAGTTCCTGTAAGGATTTCGGGAAACTTGGTATGTAGTTGCTATGGGAGCAAACACAGATCGGTATTGTAAATGGGCCAGGTTCGTCCAAGGAGAATGGACCAGCTGGACTTGGAAAATTTCAGCTCTTGATTGACTATTGTTAACACGATATTTCAAGAACAACTGCAAGGATTTTAATGGTGTGTATCTTCTGTGGGCACTAACAAGGATCGGTATTGTCAATGGGTTAGGTTGGCTCAAGAAAAATGAGCCAAATGCACTTTAAAATTTACCAAATCCTGGAAATTATTCAGCATCGGAATGAGTTTGTTAACACGATATCTCAAGAACAACTGCAGGGGTTTTAATTAAACTTGGTATGTAGCTTTTATGGGAACAAACACAGATCGTTATTGTAAATGGGCCAGGTTCGTCCAAGGAAAATGCACCAACTGGACTTGGAAAATTTCAGCTCTTGATTGACTATAGATGGCCGTGTTTAACTGATAGAGGGCCTGTGGGGAATATGTGGGCGATGCACACTGCTCTAGTGTTTTTATTGTAATAATTGAAATGGTAGCTTAATGCCTCCTGTTGTAAAGGTAGAAGAAGCGATCAGTTTGTGAAACGCTTTTCGTTCATTTTCGATGTATTTGTTAAAAATAAAAAAATTGTTAGAGCAGTTCGTGAATATCTTTTCATCAAGTCTTATATATGCGTGCCCTATTTCTTCCTTTCACAAATTAGATAAAATGCCGCTGCGTGTTTTGCTAAAACGCACTCTTTCATACTCAGGTGTAGCCCAAATCACCCAATCAAGTTATGAAACAAAAAATTTTGTCATTGAGGTTATTAAAAGTTAAAAAAAGTGTTTGAAGACAGTACAAGTGAGACCCTATTTCTCAAAGGGAAAATATTAAACAATTAGCCAAAAACAAAAAAAATATATTTAAAAAATCAGTTTCTGCTTTCGAGTACAACTTTTCAGCCTGATTTTGTTCTTTTTTATATATATATTCCTTTGTAAGGAACTTTTTGCCAGTTTGAAAAACCTTTCTAGAAACAAAACATAACTTTGCTACTTTCTCTGTGAGGCATCCCCCCTCCCAAGTACACTGTGTAACTGAAGCTGATAATTTGCATGCAAATTCAGCATACTTCGAATGGCCAGGTAAGACTTTGTATCCACGCGTCGTTCTTACAAAACCAATGCAAGCGTTTTACTACGATCAGCGTATTGAGCCTATGCAAATTAAGCAGACATCACGCAATGCACAGTGTGGCTGTTGGTAGATGCGAGAGGCTTGTGTGAATGCTGCTGCAGCCCTTAGCGTTGCATTTCTAGATAAAAAACTAGAACCCTATTTCGCTAGCGAAATGTTAAACACTTGACAAAAATTAAAACGCAAAAATACTTCCTTCAATGGGTTTTTTCTCGAATAATATAAAGTATTTTACAACATGCATACAGTGTGTTATACAACTTTGTACAGAGCTTATGACACAACATGTATGCGGCTTATAATATTCTAAAAAATCGGACCATTGTCAAGAAAAAAACTCCATAGGTTGATAACTGAAAATCAAAAGATTTAGCCAGATAAGATTAATAAGATAAGATTAATAATTTAATGTTGAAAATCAAAATACAAAGAATAGTGTTGCCAGATAAATCAATTCATTTCTACTTGAAGATGAGTATAATTTGAACCAATATTTAAATTTTAAGGGCAAAATAAAATGGATAATTTAACACCATTTTCTCATATATTCCTAATTACAATTATACGATAATCCATCGTGTGTGTGTGGGGTGGGGTGGGGGGCTGTAAATAAGAACATTTTGAAAGACATTATTGTATTTAGCGACTGTGCCCACTAATCCTTTATTGCACGTGAATATACATCAATAAAAGGCAAAATTAATACGCCGCTAAAAGGACTTCGGAATTATCAGCAATGAAAGACTGATGTTTTAATCGCCTTAATGAGCTAATACTTATCTGTATCGGTTATGTGAGTAAATCATTCCTTGAGCAGATTACTGAGACAGTGACTGGTGACAGGAAGGAGGTGGTTAGGGAGGGCAGGAAGGGCACGTTGGGAGAAATGCTGCACCGTGTTCAGATTTATTTATCTCTGATGGTTAAATAAACTGTGTTGGCAACGTTGTTGCTTTTTGTGTTTTTTTAATAAGCGTTTTAAAGCATAAACTTAAAAAAAACTCTGTCGCCGTTTTGTCCGGGGTTGCACTTGTCGCCGTTTTGGCCATCGCCGTTTTAGCCGTCGCCGTTTTGGTCTTCTCCGTTTTGTCCGTCGCCGTTCTGGCCGTCGCCGTTTTGTCCGGGATTCTTGATAACTTAATACCAGCTAAATATATTAGCAAACAACACAGCTTGAATACGCCTTATAAGCCGAGTAGTGTTTGCTTTTTGTTGACTTAAGGTTTGATTGACTGATCAGGCATACGCCGTGTTATCTGTTTACGCAGTGAGAGCTCGCACAAAGCTTAGCAACTGTGTGATGTTCTGTGCTGTACATTAAATGCATCGCATTTACTTGCAAAAATACACTCTTTTCACATGGTGTTTTAGCAAAGAAAACAAAATCGAAAACGAAAATAAAAAGTAACATGCACTTGTTCAGATCAAGCTCTTCATAAGTCCCAAGTTTCATGGCCCTAGGGCCCATAGTGTCAGAGAAGAAGAAGACACAAAAAAATCGGAAAAAGTGTCAAGAAGAAAAAAAGGACGAACGGCTGCTCGCACAAATTCATATAACTCTTGCAAGCCAAAGGCTTGTCAGGTGTTAATGATCGGGTTTTGCTTTGCGTCCTCGACTTGTCAATTTTTTATTTAGCCAGAAAATGCACTGGCTTACGGGTCAACATCCCAAAAATTAGTATGAAATGCACTCCCCGCCATTATTATGCAATCCGTGCTCTGACACCGTACAATGCACTCCCCTCCATTATTCTGCGATCCGTGCTCTAACACCGTACAATGCCCTCCCCTCCATTATTCTGCGATCATTGCTCTAACACCGTACAATGCACTCCGCGTCATTATTCTGCGAGCCGTGCCCTAACACCGTACACTGCACTCCACGTCATTATTCTGCGGGCCGTACTCTAACACCGTACAAGGCACTCTACGTCATTATTCTGCGAGCTGTACTCTAACACCGTACAAGACACTCTACGTCACTATTCTGCGATCCGTGTTCTAACGCTGTGCACTGCACTCTACGTCCTTATTCTGCAAGCCGTGCTCTAACGCCGTACAATGCACTAGACGTCATTATTCTGCACGCCGTGCTGTAACGCCGTACAATGCACTCCCCTCCATTATTCTGCGACCCGTGCTCTAACACCGTACAATGCACTCCGGGTCACTATTCTGCGATCCGTGCTCTAACACCGTACAATGCACTCTACATAATTATTCTGCAAGTCGTGCTCTAACACCGTACAATGCGCTCCACGTCATTATTCTGCAAGCCGTGCTCTAACACCGCACAATGCACTCCACGTCATTATTCTGCAAGCCGTGCTCTAACACAGTACAATGCACTCCATGGCAGTATTCACCCAGTCAGGGAGTGTCATACAAAAACACTTTTTTAGCCTTACTTTCATTGTGAGAAAATAAGTGACTTTTCCCAATACATTTTTATATCTATTGAAAAATGAATTTGACTTTATTGATTTGTTTGTTCCTAATAAAACTGAGGAAGAAACAATGTAAGCCATTGGCCTCATGGATTTTGCCAATTTGCCAAATTCCAAAATTCGTCATATTTAATCATAAATATAATTGCTCTATAATTTTAGTATTCTGTATGATTTTTTTAAAATTGGGGCCTACTGTGCGACTGAATTGAATTCTGTACTTTTTTGGCGGTTCTCAAAATTTTGGTGGTTTGGTCGCCAAATTAAAGCACGATTAAAACAACCAAAATGGCCATTCAAGAAAGCGATTCAGGGTCACGTCTTGACTTAAACTATTAATGGTAAATTGAATTCATGTGGGGCGCATAGCCACTTGACTTGATTGCTTAGGTTTTATATGTATGTGTATGCATACGTATATAAATATATCCTATAAAATATACTGTAATGAGATGACAAAAATAATGTTGGGGGCGATATCAATGCGTAATTACATGGTCATCGCAGTTTCAAAGTAAAATAATAATAAATTAAATAATATTAATAAAATAATAATAATAATAATAATAATAATGGTAATATTAATAATAGTGCTTGTTACATTACTATTGCAAAAATAACTATAACAGCAGCAATAATAATATTTAGATATATATCTCTCCATTCCTTTAAGATATATAACAAAAATAGCACGAAAAACTATTATCAGCGATTATTGCAGTGTTGCCACATCTTTTTAAACACTACTATACTTTTTTAAATTTCCACTACCATACATTTTTCTCTTCAACAATTGTTTTACACTTTTTTCTCTGATCAGCTCGAGGAAAATATTTTATCCTTATTTTTGTCTATTTAATTGTTACAAAATTTGATTTGGTGGTCATTTTGTTTATAATCATTTTCTTTTTAGCCTCAGTTTCTACAGAAGCGGGGATTATAGTGGTTTCCTCATAGGGTTTAATCTGAATGTCTTGAAATTTTAGTTGAAGGACATTAGTACCTTCCTCGCTGTTACTTTAGCAATTCGGAAAGAATTGGCCGAAATATTGGCTGGAAACCAATCTTTAAAAAACAGTATCTGCTCGAATTTTTACGGACAGGTCCTAAAATTCTGAAGCATGGAGCAGGGCATTCATGTCCACCTTACTGTCGCTGTTTTTTGGTGATTCGCCAACGTTTGGCAGAAATATTGGAGAAAAAACAATTTTCGTAAAATGAAATTACGAACTTAGCTACACCCTTTTTGGTTGGAGAATCGCCACAAATTTGCGGATATATTTGAGAAAAAAAACAGTTCAATAAGATCCTAAATGATGCCACAGAAATAGCCTCGCTGTCTTAAAATTCCACTTAATGTTATCGGTCCCTAGTACCTACCTGTTTTCTGTAATTCGAAAAAAGTGACTGAAATATTGATGAAACCGTGTTTCTTAATAACATCTTCGCTAACCCCAGGAATGCCATCTTTCCATCTTAAAATTTTGAATCAGAGAAACGAACATTAGTCTGACTGTCTTGAAACGTTGGTTAAAGATAGTAGACATTAGAACCTGCCCGACCTTTACTTTTCTTCACGATTTATCAAAACTAGCGGAAACATTGGCCTAAAACTATTTTTCCTTTTGAAAATCTCCTAGCATCTTTATGGAAACCGCTTAAAATTATGATCGGTGAGAGAGTGCAAGAGCGCCTCTTCCATCTCTTTTTGAGTAGTACTTATTTGCAACTCGACGAGAATTGGCTGAAATATTGATGAAAACATGGATTCAGTTTTGCTAGAGGAAGTTTCCAAACAAAAAGTATCTTTTACATCCGAAAAAAGTATCAAGACATCGAAAAAGTATGAAACAAGACCGTCAAGTGGTAATTGTTTGGCCAATCTGCAATAGATGTATTTTAAATGCGTAAAGCTAGAAAAGTTTGCGTATTTATTCACAACTAGGAAGACAATAATGGAACACCCTTGCAAACGGATCAACTGGAAAAAAGGAAGAATGACGAAATGGTACTAGGAGAGCTAGAAAAAAGAAATTCTGATAATTCGTCTTCTATTTTATGCACTCTAATGTGCCAGGTTGTTTCGTTTGCTTGATGGCAAAACGACAACATTGGATACCTGCATTACAAATATTTTCACTGTGTTAAGTTTCAAAAGGCTGGGCGTAATAGTGTCCGAGAATTTGCACGGACCAGACTCCAAGATTCGATACAAAATGTCTAAACTTTTATCATGGTAAAATTTTATCTTGATAAATTGCAACGGCGTCCATTTTTGGCCAGTTGGAAAAATAGCACGACGTTACATCTGCAATAGATTTATATTTTCACTGTGTCAAGCCAAAAAAGCTGGGCTTTATAGTTTCTGAAAACTTATCTGGACAAACCCATCATCCGCACCGAACCGTGTGAAGTTTTTATGGCTGCGGCTTACGGGTTTTTAGAAATTGTTAGACAAGATCGTTTAGATGCGAAGTTTTTTTTTCATTTTCAGACTTGCACAATTTCAAAGAATTCGTCTATATATTTCTTATGTATTTTTTTATTGCAATAGCGATTTAATAAGCATTATTATTATTGTTATTATTATTATGATTATCATTATTTTATTTATTTATTTTACAGAGGAAAGGGTAGGAACTGAATGTTTCGGGTATCCATGCAAAATGCGCCTGTGTTAAGACAATGGTATGCCTTCTTACAATCTAAAGCAAAAAGTCGCGCCAAATTTCAAAGAGAAACACAAAAATATACAGAAAATTTTGAATTTTGTCAATTTGCCAATGGCCCCTGTGCTAAAATATAAGTCTTCAAAATCAGTTTTAGAAGCACAGAACTACTTTAAAATAAAGCTCAATGAATTAAAAATATTTAGATCTTTGAACAGATGTTTTAAATTAAGTCACCCTTTGTATGCTAATCAAACATCTGGTTCGTGCAGTCCTTGGGTTTTGTCTCAAAACTGATGAGTTCATCCCAAAATTTTATTTAACTCATCACTTTATCATTATTGAAAATAACTAGAAAACGAAACTGCATCAGAATGCCAACAAAGAATGAACCATTTGCGTGTCCAGTTCTGCTGTAGATCACCGGATGGTGAGAATTAAATTTTTGAGTAAACCAACACCAAGCCGCTTCACTAATACGAGAGGAAGGTGATCGCCCACAGTTGGGTATGCAACAGATGTGAATTTGGATGAAGTTAAGTGGAGTAGCCTAAACCCGTGCAGCTATATTAGAAAGATATGCTGACCTGATGAGCAGCCAACTGGCCTCTTGCTGGACAGAAACAATTAGCAGGAACCGCCGGCATCTAGTCCCACTTATATTCCGTAAAACCTGTGGGAAAATGGCTGTCAGAGGAAAGGTGCACAGAATCTGTTGTGGCCACGGAGACACTATCATGGTCGGAGAGATATCAGGTTGTTGGCCAACGGCAGATCGATAGCTTATCCGTTGCAATGCTTCGGGAAAGAGCACCCATTCAGTGAATACTATCAATCCTTTATAAGATACTGGTTCGGTTACCTCGTTTCTGACCAGCGATGTGCTTGTGTAAGATTACGGAGACCTTTTCATGGATTCACGTAGCAAATCTTTGCCACTGCAGTCAACTCAGGAGTGTTCTCTTGGTTCCGAATATCGTCTGCGGTTTGTTTGTTTGGTGTTTGACGTCCCATTCAGCAACTATTAAGACTATTATTAAGACTACTTGCTTAAGAACAGGTGGGGGAGTAAGGAAGAATGATGAAATAGTAAGGGAACAACTAGAAAGAACTTCCGATTAGTCTCCTTTGACCCTGTATCCTTAGTTTTAGGCTTATGTGTTTAGTTATGCATCGACACTCACAGTGGGGCATTTGGAGAGCCCGAGATTACAGCACTTAAGTGGCTTTGCTATGACTTTGGGTCTCCCTGGCTGTAAATATCACTGGAGAGGCAGACTATGCACATTTGTAGATCCCCACACGAAGCATAAGTGGAATGTGTAACGAGGGATCAAGTTGCCGCTTTGTCCCTATGACGATGTTTTCCTACAATTACAATGCTGACTTCTCCACAAAATAACCTCACTGGTGAGAAGTTGCAATCAGGCGGATGCTGGGAGAACCGATAGTGCACTGCTGTCCACTCAGCCAAACCAGGTGCTTTGGTTCTCAGAAAGAGTATCGGATTTTAAACCAGTCTTTTGCAGTGATACCGCCATTTAAAGCCGTAATAAACACCAAATAAAATGGGTATGGCACTTGAACAGTGATAACCTCAATAAGTTCAACTATATAGTAATTCTTGTGTTTTATATGTGCGAGTTAAATTTGTTATGTCTCAATTGTCACACTGTCAACACAGTCAATACACGATAGACTGGCTAAAGAGCGTTGGTATCAATAATTGGATACGGTTATGCGATTTTAGCTCCAGTTTTTTACAGTGGTTGAAATTATGTACCATTTCACTTTTAAGTTGAAAAGGCGTATTTCCTGCTACGTACCTACTTGGCTATTACTTGCTCGGCAATTCGCCAAAAAGTGGCTGAAGTATTGATATTGACCAAAAAACAATTTTCTTTAAAACGTATCTTATCCTAGAGTTTTCATGGAAACCTTCTAGAATTTTGGTTGAAGGTAGGGGTCATAAGTATCCACCTGGTTGTAACTTATTTTGGGGGTTCGCAAAAAAAAAATCGCGAAAATATTAGCGAAATACCAAATTCTGTCGTAAAATCTTAACTATCCCTAGGAAAATAGCAATACTTCCTTGATATTTTAAGCAAATAAAGCTACCTGCCTGGCTATTACTTTTTTTGGTTATTGCCCAAAAATGTGGTAAATTGGCGAAAATGCAAACAATTTTCAGTAAAATCTCGACTCACGCCATAGGAATGGCCTGTCTTGGAATTCTTGTTAACGATGGCGGTCATTGATACTCACCTGGCTGCTACTCTTTTTCGTAATTCCGAAAAATTGGTGAAATTATTGGTGAAAAACCAATTTCTTATTAAAATCTTAAGTAAGGCTAATTATATCATCTTACTGTCTCAAACTTTTGAATGAAGTAATCGGAAATTCGTACCTACTTCGCTATTTTTTCTCTTTTTTTCTGATTCGCGGCAAAATTTTTTTCGAAAATCTTAACTAATGCCAGGAAAATGCTTCATTGAAAGGAATGTTGGTTAAAGTAGCAAACACTACTACCTACTTGGCAGTTACTACTTTGGCGATTCGCCAAAAATTGATGGAAATAATGGCCAAAATTCTTTAAAATGTATTTCCTCCTCCTGTATTGATGGAAACATTCTGCAAACCTGGCGAAAGGTAGAAGGCACAGGTGTCCACCTGACTATTGCTTCATTTGGTAATCCGCCAAATATTGCTGGAAATAGTGGCGATAAAACGATTTTTGCGTAGAATCTTGACTAACTCCAGAAAAACGGCGTTATTATTTTGAAATTTGAAGTATAGACAGCAAACATTACTGCCCCCAAAACTAATACATTTTTATGATTGGCCAAAAAGTGGTGGAGATTTTGGCGAAAAACCAAATTTTCAGTAAAATCTTAACTCACATTGAAGAAATAGCCTTACAATCTAGAAATCCGAGTTAAAGACAGTGGACATTTGCATTTACTTGGCTATTACTGCTTTTCGTCATTCGAAAAAATATTGGGAGAAATATTGGCGAAAAACAAATTTCTTACTAAAATCTTAAGTAACGTGTTATATAATCTTACCGTCTTAAAAATGTAATTTAAGTAATGTTAGCACACATTACTGTCTACCTGGTAATTACTTTTTCAGTAATGCACCAAAAATTGGTGGAAATATTGCCCCAAACACAGTTTTCTTTAAAACGTAGGCTTTTCAGAGAAACGTTCTAAAATTCTGGTGGAACGTGGGCGATGTAAGTGTCCACCTGGCCACTTTTTCGATGATTCGCCAAAAATTGGCGGAAATATCGGTGAAAAAATCATGTTTTAGCAGAATTCGAACTCCATGAAAAAAGCTTTACTGTCTTAAAATTTTAAGTAAAGGTAGCAGGCATTACTACCTAACTCGCTATTACTTTTTTGTGATTGGCAAAAATTTTGCGGAAATATTGGCGGAAAACCAACAAAATTCAGTAAAATCTTAACTCGTACCATTGCCTACTTTCCTGAAATTTTGGTTCAAGATAATGGTCATTAGTACTTATCTGGTTACTGCTGTTTTTGCGCAATTCGGAAAACAATGGAGGAAATATTGGCAAAAAACTTACGCTAGGGATGAGATCTTACCTTATTAAAAATTTAAATGAAGGAAGCGGACATTAGTACCTATCTGGCTAGAACTTTTTTGGCGATTCGCCAAAAACATTATTGAAAGCGCAGCTGGCTCAAGATATATGGTCTTCACCTGAAGTGAAATTTAGATTAAAGGTGTTCGTCATTGGTATCCACCTGGCCATTACGTTTTTTTTTTCGTGATTCAAATAAAAGTACAGGAAATATTAGCCCAAAACCCAATTTTCATGAAAACGTATCGCCTACTAACACATGCAAACGTCCTAAAACTATTTCTGGTGACTGGGAAAACATTGGTGGAAATTTGAATAAAAACCCAAATTATTTTCGTAAAATTTAACTAACTCAAAAAAAATTGCTGGACTCTCTTACTGCCTTCTTGACTGTGACTGTATTACTGCCTTCTTGACTGTGGCTGTTTTTATTTGCAAATATCTGGTGACAAAACAACTTTTAGTTAAATCTTAACCGACACCAGGAAACAAAATTTTGGTCAAGATAGTTGAGACAGTAATAAAATTGCCATTATTTTTCTTTCGTGATTCAGAAAAAAAATAGTAGAAATATTTATCAAAACCCAATTTCTTAACAAACGCTAGGGATATAATCTTACTGCCAACAATTTTTAAGAGCGGAAGCGGACAGTAATACTTACCAGGCTATCATGCTTCTGGTGGTACTTCACCAATTTATCGGAAATATTGGCGAAATTTGTACCGTATTTTTCGATTATATAGGCTATATGATCTAAGTCTTGTATGCACAACTCCGACGAACAGGTAAGCACACACATTTCAAATCCTATACAGATTTTCTCCTCACATATTGTAGTAGTGCACCTACAACTATTCCGACCATACAACTGTATTTGCTGTGTTCAAATAGTCCAGCGAAGAGAATCAAACATCGGACAAAAAGTGGCGGATATATTGGCGGTAAACTCTTTTTGTATTACAATCTGGAGTGATGCTAAGTTACACAGCCTTACTGTCTTGATGTTGTGGTTAAGGTTATACTGTGGTTACAGGTTATACTCATATGTCATAAATTTTGACATCAGCATTCGTGAGCTTGGTCATTGTCCATCGACAATCTTGTCAGTGTGGATAGTTTGCCTTCACGTCGACTTGAGCAAGCTGCACGTCATTAAGGTACCTTCTCATCTCATTCAGATGTGATGCCGTTGGCGGAATGAACACAAACTAGAATTTACAGCCCAGAACGAAATGAATATTTAATAACAGAATTAAAATTTTCACCAAATGTTCGCCGGGTTTATTTGCTAAAATCGCAGTGCCAGTTCGTCTATTTTTACTCTGACGGCATCTGGGCACCGTCACTTGACGGTCTTCTTTATTGCATATTTGAAAATAAAACAACTACAGTTACCTTTTTCATTCCGTCACAACGCCATATTGTTGGCTACAAGAATTCTGCATGGACTAAGGAAGGAGGGGTCTTTTTTTTCTAACCATGCCTCCCTAACCCCACCTCCACCCCATACACACACACGCAGCCCATAAACTGTAAAAACTGACACACACGCGCGCGCGTACACACACACGCGCGCGCACACACACACACGCGCACACACACACGCGCGCACACACACACACGCGCGCACATGCAGCCTGTGACTGTGAAGAGTTGACTGCTTACAACTGCCCTTCCAAGAAAAAAAAAACATAGGCATCAGAGATGCAATGCCCTCAGCCAGCGCCTATACGTTCAAGCATTCGGAATTGAAAATGATATGCAGTTCTGGGATGGCACGTCACTCGATTCTTTGTGACATCTGTTGTAAAGAAAGGCCTGATAGATTAAAATTTCAGAGGGCCATAATTTCGACAATTTTGCTGGAACCATCCTTTCACGAAGCGGACAGGAACAACTGGCAGACAATAACACAGAAGACAAAACATGCGCCCGTGCAAGGTTCCTACAAATACGCACCCATTCCCCATCATAAGTCTTTTAAGGTGACACAGTAATACCAGTTCTACGGTCAGTACAAAGCTTAATTTCACTCCCGTGCTGCCCGATAATCCCGTAGGTATCAACCAATCATAACCCTAATCACAGTCCCGTACTGCGCGATAATCTCGTCTGTGTCAACCAATCAAAACACGAGTTGATGTCGGCCAGGTCTAGGAGTCCCTATATGGGGCTAAGTAGTACATGAGAATTGGGGGTAACTTCGCATACTTTGCACAGGAAAAAAGGTGACATTCGGCCACTGCGCTGGCCCGCGTGATGGGAAGACAAACGATTTTATAAATAAAATAAATATGAAATACTTTCAGTGAGTATTTTTGCAAAGTTCAGGTTCTGACACGTGTACACACAGGTTACACCGGCACAACAGTTCGCTCTGTGTCCCAGTTGACATCACCGGATGTGGATTTCGCTTATGTACACACAACGGAACATCGCACACTCACTATGAACACACGCATAGAATCAGAGGGGGGTGTGGGAGGGGGGAGGGGGGACGGGCGGGAAGGGGGAGGGGGATTCGAGATAGAGGGTGGGATTAAAAACATTACTCGTTTTAGCAATTACTCAATTCATCATGCAAATGTAAACAAAATTCGAAAGTAATAAAAATAAATAAATAAAGCATCTGTAATATTAAGTGAGGAATTCTTGGAAAATCAAAATATTTCGGAAGATGCCTTGTGGTTACTACCGAGGCTTGAAACAAATTAAGCCATTAAAAAACTGTCAAAATCCACTTGGGTTCATCTGTGAATAATTGTACGTAAAACAAACGTCAACCGGGTCACGAGACGTCAACCGGGTCATGTGACGTCAACCACGTCACGTGACATCCGCCGAGTCGCGTCATCTGCGCATGCGTCGGTGGCGCACGAATTGTCCTCGACGCCCTCGCGACAAGACGTACAACAAGCATTCCGCCCCCCTCCTCCTCCCCCCCTCCCCCTCCCCCAAACCCATTCGCCATCCGGTACCGAAAAGCGACTGGCCGCAATCGACTGCGTGTCGCCGTCACACATACACAGAGAAATCTGCTCTCTTAGCTCTTCTCACTGTGTTAAGATTTCCCAAACAGGTTGGCATAGGAGGGAGGCTGTTTGATTTTGTCCTTGCCGCCGGAATCCAGTCTCTTGTACGTGGTGCCGCCATCTGACGTCAAACTCGGCAACTGACCACTCTTCTGCTTCTTTCCCGATCCCTTTTGTGTCTTTGCTTTTAGCATTTCATTCTCTTCTTGCAGTAGATTCAACTCACGTTTCATTTGGATAAATTCCTTGAAGTTCTCCTTCTCCTTGTCCCGGCTGGCTAGCTGTTTCTTCAGCTTGAGCAGCTCCAGAAGGACTTCGTCTAGTTGCTCGTGCATCTCCGTGCGCATGCGCTCCGAGTCTGTAAGCGCGCGTTTTAGCCGCAGATTCTCACTTCGTAGATCGTCCATGGTTTGGAAATATTCCGATTCTCGCGCCTCCCACGCGGATTTCTCACCAAGCAGTTTAGTCAATTTGGCGCGGAGTACCTCGAGAACGTCTGCTTGCTCTTTCGCGCCATTTTGTGCGGCCTCTTCGTTCATTTTGGCGATTTTGAATTGCAATTCTTTGTTGTGCTGCTCTAAGGCTTTCACTTCTTCCGTCAAGTTCTGTCCTTTGTCATCAACATACTGCAAACGCTGTAGTTCTAAAAATAGAGAAAAAAACGGAATAACTATATTATATATTTAAGATTTTTCTACATTTTAAAACGTAATCTATTGAAAGTTGGAGCAAAAATTCATGAAGAATACAAAGTAGATGAAGCGGTCCCATTATTTGCTGAGGACAACATGTCTTTTCATTTTCTCCTACCGACCTATTTTTAACCCTCTGACGACAGCAGGACGCCGAAATCACTACGCCTGTACGTTAGAAGCGGTTGGTTGTCAGCATGGTGATAAGGCAGTCACGGGAAATATACCTTTTCTCATCTTCAGTCTAGGAATCAGCCCTAATTTAGCACAACAAAACATCTGCCTTCAAAGGTCAAGGCCAAGTAAAAATAACAATAATAAGAGTTGAAGCATTGCTCTTCTCTGGACGTTCTTTGGCCACTGCGGAGCTTCGCGGGAATTAGGGACAACTTCCGCCCAGTTCGGCGTAATGTTTTACGCACTTCGCGAACTATTTGCCTCTGATTTTAAAAGTAACTGGAGACAAAAAGAGTCCTACCCACCCCCCTCCCCCTTCCTCAACTCGCCCACCCAAAATTCGCCAGAATTAACAAGATTGGCCTTTTGGGAGAAAAGGAGCGAAAGAAAATCGGCTTTCGCACGCACATGACACATGCAGGACTTGCGTCAGAGCCAGTGTCTATCACGCACAGCCCTCGCCCTTTCTTACAAGCTCCCCCCCCCCCCCCACCCCACCCCACCCCGACTTTCAAGTCGCCCCCTGATACACCACGCTCAAAGTACCCCCCTAACAGAATCAAGTGAAAAACAGCCTTTTAAGAGCCGGGGCTTTTATTTGATGTCTAATCCGCGTCTATTTTGCCTCTAAGCCTCCAGCCCAAAAGCAGACTTTTATGCCACTTAGGGGAGACCCTTGAAATCTAGAAATTGGCCAATAAAGGTCAAAGGGAAAATTAAACAAGAATAAAAGCTAATGACGTCATTCCTACTTTTTTTTCTCTCATTTCGAATGGCCTCAAACTATAAGAAAAGACATATCCCTACATCCCAATCCCCCTCACCCCAACCCCCCTCACCCCCACCCTCGATGTCTGTGACTATTAACACCATTAATAGAAACTTCCTGCAGGCCAAAATAAACGCACAAACCGCGTGCTATTTATACTCTCTTACTTCCTTTCATTTGCCTGATGTAAATGTGTGACATTTGTTTTCAGCACAAAAGAATTCACTTCAGACCTGGCAACAACAAAATAGAATTCTACCACTCTTCCATTCTTATCGAATTTGGCCTTAAAATACAATTATTCATGAAAGGAACTGAGACTTTTCTTCACGACAATTTAATTTACGTATTTTCTCCAGGAGTTTAGATAGCTCCTAAGTAAGCTGACATTTCGAAATAACATGCACCTTTTTTTCTCTGGCAAAAGCATCGCAGAAGAAAAGGGCCTGAAATGGATCATTTTTAGCTGTCTTATTTGATGCACCAGCATTTCATACGCGAAACAGGGTGTGATGACCTGCAGCCCCAGGCTTTGGGTGCGAACCTGCGTGTACAAATTTGGGCAAAGAAATCGATAAAGCGAAGAATCGGCAGTCAGAAAATAGTTTAACTATAAAATTTCGGCAAGGTGTAGGCTGTCGTGTTTATTTCTGTGTAGGCTGTCGTGTTTATTTCTGTGTAGGCTGTAGTGTATATTTCTGTGTAGGCTGTAGTGTATATTTCTGTGTAGGCTGTCGTGTTTATTTCTGTGTAGGCTGTCATGTTTATTTCTGTGTAGGCTGTCGTGTTTATTTCTTTGTAGGCTGTCTTGTTTCTTTTTGTGTGAGCTGTCGTGTTTATTTCTGTGTAGGCTGTCGTGTTTATTTTTGTGTAGGCTGTCGTGTTTATTTTTGTGTAGGCTGTCTTGTTTATTTCTGTTGGCTATCGTGTTTATTTTTTTGTGGGCTGCCGTGTTTATTTCTGTGTAGGGTGTCGTGTTTATTTCTGTGTTGGTTGTCGTTTTTGTTTTTTCTGTGTTGGCTGTCGTGTTTATTTCTGTGTATGCTGTCGTGTTTATTTATGTGTAGGTTGTGTTTATTTCTGTGTTGGCTGTCGTGTTTATTTCTGTGTAGGCTGTCGTATTTATTTCTGTGTAGGCTGTCGTTTTTATTTCTATGTAGGCTGTCGTGTTTATTTCTATGTAGGTTGTGTTTATTTCTGTGTTGGCTGTCGTGTTTATTTCTGTGTAGGCTGTCGTGTTTATTTCTGCGTTCGCTGTCGTTTTTATTTCTGTGTAGGTTGTCGTGCTTATTTTTTCTGGAAAGGCTGTCATGTTTATTTCTGTGCAGGCTGTCGTGTTTATTTCTGTGTAGGCTGTCGTGTTTATTTTTGTGTAGCCTGTAGTGTATATTTCTGTGTAGGCTGTAGTGTATATTTCTGTGTAGGCTGTCGTGTTTATTTCTGTGTAGGCTGTCGCGTTTATTTCTGTGTAGGCTGTCGTTTTTATTTCTATGTAGGCTGTCGTGTTTATTTCGGCGTTGGCTGTCGTTTTGATTTCTGTGTAGGTTGTCGGGCTTATTTTTTCTGGAAAGGCTGTCGTGTTTATTTCTGTGTAGGCTGTCGTGTTTATTTTTGTGTAGCCTGTAGTGTATATTTCTGTGTAGGCTGTAGTGTATATTTCTGTGTAGGCTGTCGTGTTTATTTCTGTGTAGGCTGTCGCGTTTATTTCTGTGTAGGCTGTCGTTTTTATTTCTATGTAGGCTGTCGTGTTTATTTCGGCGTTGGCTGTCGTTTTGATTTCTGTGTAGGTTGTCGGGCTTATTTTTTCTGGAAAGGCTGTCGTGTTTATTTCTGTGTAGGCTGTCGTGTTTATTTCTGTGTAGGCTGTCTTGTTTATTTCTTGCGATGTCGATAATTGGCTGGGCCTTACAGTTTGTTAAGTGTGCAAATTTTACACATATTTTGGCAAATTCTCGGCCTGCTTAAGAAAAAATGCGATATCGTACACCTCCTTTACACAGATTTTCAATGCACAAGGTGGCAAATCTCACGCTAAATAGTTTTAAGAGAAATGGCCTGAGGTGGGTGGCGTGGAAGGGGTTGGGGTGGCGAGTCGGAAGGGGTGGTGGTCCAGAGAACCCCTCAGCAAACTAGAGTAACTTTTGGTCAATTAAATTGTCCATAAGTCCAAGTTGACAGACGAACAAACTGCGTCCAGACATCCAGCCAATCAAGAGACAAGGAAAATACGGCCTGTCATAGAAATGACGGTTAGGCTGTACAATATTTTACGTCACGCACTGTGTATTATTTAATTTTAAAATCACTGAAATCCTGCTATGATCCCATTTAGTTTAAATGATTTTGAATAGTGGTTGGAATCGACATAAAACGGCAATCGATTAATGGAAATAAAAATAAACGACAATCGATCAGTTAATCGATTATTCTAGTTTTAAGAAGTTTATGAAAATAATTCCAGTTTTGAATTGCCATCAATTCAGAATTTCGAATGAATCGATTGCGCAGAAAGATAATCGATTATGCCCAAATCGATTAATTGATCGACTAATCAGAGACTGGTCCGACCACTAATTTTTTAATCTTCCTATATATCGGATATTTTTGTTTATGAACACTTTTATGATCATTCTACCTTAAGTGTAGTTCTATACCTGCCATTTGGTTTTTAGTTGACTCTGTGAGAATATCATTTTTCTCCTTAAGGCGGTCGATTTCTTGTTGTAAAGCATCCACCTTGAGCTGTAAAATCTGCAACAGAATATATCTATACGGTGTTATATATATATATATATATAACACCGTATTATTTCAAATAAGAACTCTGAAGCAAATAAGAAACCAGATATTTTCTGGTAGGCTATTCCGGAATAGACTACCGATAAATCGAATGTCACAGAAATCGATATTTTTTCATTACTTCATCACTTTATGTTGCATGCTATATAAACAACTTATTTTCTTGCCTTATAAATCGTAAAAATGTAAAAAATTGAAAATACAAATGAAACTACCGACATTTTAATAAACAACCAAATGCAAATCCAAATTTTCAATATTTTTATTTTCCTTTCGACAAAAAACAAGAATTTACATTGTTTAACTTACTTTCACCTTTATAAGAAAAATGAAGCATTATTGATTTCTGTGAGATTTTGATCATTGGTAGTCTATTCCGGGAAAGCCTAACAAAAAATGTTTGATATCTTATTTATATTATATATATTATATCCATACTGTAGACATACTATACTGTAGACATACATATATACATATGTATAAGCAATTATCAAATTTTCAAGCCTAACCAGTGGACACGCAGTTTTAAGGTTGATATAGGCATACTAAGTGCAACCACTGGTGGCCCTGCCACTTTTTTCCAATAAAATACGTTATCGTAACAAAATGTCGACGGTCAAAGTGTTGAGGAATAAAACGCCGACTGTCAGAAGTTAGAACTGATTAAGTTCACTTAGTTACGTTTATCAGAAGATGTGCCTGCCTCAGCCAACATTTAGTTAGCCGAGGTTTACATTTTACCCCGTTCTGACCATCGTCATTTTCACTGTCGACGTTTTATCCATCGACCTGTGGCAGTTGTGACGTTTTGTCCGCCGACCTTTTGGCAGTTTTGATGTTTTGTCCGTCGAACTTTAGGCAGTTTTGATGTTTCGTTCGTCGACCTGTGTCAGCTGTGACGTTTTGTCCGCCGACCTTTTTCCAGATGTGACGTTTTATCCGCCGACCTTTAGGCACTTTTGATGTTTTGTCCGCCGACCTTTTTGCAGATGTGACGTTTTGGCCGCCAACCGTTTTGCAGATGTGCCGTTTTATCCGCCGAACTTTAGGCAGTTTTGACGTTTTGTCCGCCGACCTTTAGGCAGTTTTGATGTTTTTGTCCGTCGACCTTTAGGCAGTTTTGACGTTTTGTTCATCGACGTTTTGGCAGTTGTGACGTTTTCTCCGCCGACCTATGGAACTATGGGTTTCTATGAGAAGACGAAAGACGACGAACAGTCGGAGCTTCGCCCCATTCGCCGACACAAATAGGAAGGCGCTCGAGTCGGCACTTGATTGGACACGCTTCTTCCAAGAAAAGGTGAATCTGTGTGCCAGTACACGCTCAGAAGCCATCCATAAGATACGTCCGTAAAAACTGCGACCGCTTTTTTTTTTACCTATCTCTGTACGCAAAACATGTGGCGTCACCCACTGATTGTACACAGCTCCAGAACCCCCCGCCTCCGCATCCCCCCCCGCCCCCTCCGTCCTCTCCCTCAATTTCGCACGCACTTTATGACGGCTATTTACTCCTTGGCGGTTAAAAAAAAAAGTTTACAAAAAATCTGCAACGGATTAAGTTCTTTAAAATCCTTCCTCCCCTGCAGCGTTCTCTTACTACAACCCAAAATAACAATTGCTGTTGGTTTTGATTTTTTTTGAGCAATTTGAGCCAGACAACGATCAGACGTGGGCGCTTCTAATTTCTGCCATACGCAGTTGATTAGTGTCAGAAAATCTGCAGGTACCTGCTCGACATTTTTTTGGTAAACTCCGGTTCTGTTTCATTTAAGACGTTGTTTTTTTGTTTTGTTTGTTTGTTTTTGCTTCTTCTTCTTTTTTTTTGGAAATGTGCATTTTTAAAACAATTTACTATCTCTTGGCAGATTGCAGGGGAGGTGAGAGGGGAGGGGAGAGGGGAGGGGGAAGAGGTGAGGGGGAGAGGGGGTTGCGAGTAGAGGGGGAGGGGGAAATGAGAGGGGGGAGAGGGAGGTGAGAGGGGAGGGGGAGAGGTGAGGGGGAGAGGGAGGTGAGAGGTGAGGGGGAGAATGAGGTGAGTGGGGAGGGTGAGAGGGAGGTGAGAGGGGAGGGGAGGGGGAGAGGGAGGTGAGAGGGGAGAGGGAGGTGCGAGGGGAGGGGGGAGAGGGAGGTGAGACGGGAGGGGGACAGGTGAGGGGGAGAGGTGAGGGGGAGGGGGAGAGGCAGGCCGGTTGCCGAACAAGTCACTTCTGACAATGTTAAAACAATCTATGGAAACAGCCATGTGTATCTATGGAAACAGCCATCCTATACCTGTATAACATTTGTATCTATGGAAACAGCCACCCTATACCTGTACAACATGTGTATCTATGGAAACAGTCTCCTGCATAACACGTGTATCTATGTGCCCGCTTCGGAAAATCATGCTCAGATGCAGTATTAAGTGAAAAAAAGTACGAAAATATTCGTAATAATACGATCGTGTCTTATGTGGAAATCGTCTGAGATTGCGCGTGAACGCATGGAATGTTCTACAACATGTCAATGCTCTACAACATGGCACTGCTAGAAATATGTCAATGCTCTACAACATGTCAATGCTCTCCAACATGCGAATGCTCTACAACATGGCAATGCTCTAAAACATGTCAATGCTCTACAACATGTGAATGCTCTACAACATGGCAATGCTATAAATATGTCAATGCCATACAATATGTCAATGCTCTACAACATATCAATGCTATAAACATGTCAATACTCCACAACATTTGAATGCTCTACAACATGTCAATGCTATAAACATGTCAATACTCCACAACATGTCAATGCTCTACAACATATCAATGCTCTGCAACATGTGAACGCATGGAATGCTCTACAGTATGTAAATGCAATACAACATGCCAATGCTCTACAACATTGCAATGCTATACAACATGCCAAGGCCATACAACATGCCAATGCTCTACAACATGTAAATGCTCTACAATATGTCAATGCTATAAAACGTGAAAGCAAGGAATGCTCCACAACGATACCGGTTAGAGAAGTTTACCAAAATATATCAATTCCCAGGAAGTTCTTAACCCTCCGACGTCCGTTTCCTACTCTTGTGTTGTGCAAAGGAATGTATGGTGCTGGAGGCCAAATAAAAGCAGCTTCTTAACAACAAGAAAATGAGGACTCTCGCCAGCCACCTGAGACCCGTGAGCTATTAAAGGACAGCTCGGCTTTCCGTCAACGACACGCTACGACCCAAATCTCATTCTACACAGCCTTGATGGGGTTTGGCTGCCCGAGCAGCAAGAACAAGAAGGGAAATGAGTGGAAGCCAAAACAATGTCGAGTCGTGTTCTGGGAAATCATTAAGGCTTGCCGACAGCCGTCGGAGTAGACTAAATCATAGGGCTACACTTGTGGTCATTAATGCCGCATTTTTTATCCCCACCTGATCAAGAACGGGGTGGGGGGAGGGGAAGGGGGGTTCAGCCTTAAAAAATCGCGAGCTTACCAGTCAAAGTTGTAACCCCAGACCGCCCCCCCCCCTCCCACCCCCACCCCGCTGTCCCTTGGCTCCGTCACCGACCCCGTATCGCACTACCCGCTGCTTATTTCTTTCACCCAGTCACCGCGTACGACAATTAGACAGTTCACGTCCGCTCCCGGTTCTAATGACAGCGATGTGGACTTTACGACCACCCGTGTCAGCACTTTACGACCACCCCGTGTCAGCACTTTACGACCACACGTGTCAGCACCTTACGACAACACGTGTCAGCACTTTACGACCACACGTGTCAGCACTTTACGACCACACGTGTCAGCACTTTACGACCACCCGTGTCAGCACTTTACGACCACCCGTGTCAGCACTTTACGACCACCCCGTGTCAGCACTTTACGACCACCCGTGTCAGCACTTTACGACCACCCCGTGTCAGCACTTTACGACCACACGTGTCAGCACTTAACGACCACACGTGTCAGCACTTTACGACCACACGTGTCAGCACTTTACGACCACCCCGTGTCAACACTGTAATTTCTCGAGACGTGTCAAAATGCTGAAACAGCGCAACTCAGATAAATGCTGAAAATAAATACTGCTATAGAATAGTTTATTTTGGTATGTATTTATCTATTTATTTATTTTTATTTATTTATTTTTTGAAGGTGCCTTTGAAGAGAAGATGCCAAAAGGTAACAAACAAAAAACCGCGTTGTTTGAGCTTTGTTTTACGTTATCCCACATACGTGACACCCCCTATTGAGGCCTACTCACCATGAATTCATACGATCACTAGCCCCAGTTTTACATCCAGCGTTCCCCTCGCAGACCCTGATCCAGTCGCTAAAAGCTTTACATATATACTTCCTACGCAGAGAAGACAGAGGCGGGGGGGGGGGGCGGGGGGAGGGGGGTCAAGACACCAGCTCATCGCTCATCGCATTGCTCTGTCCATTAAACTGTCTTCTGCATTATTCAGCGACAAACAGCTTACCCAAGGCTTAACCTTATTTTTTGCGTCCGAGTCTGACAACAGCTGGTACTTTAAAAACAGTAAAAACAGAACCATCAGACAATGGTCCTAAAACCACATGGTACTTTCTCTCTTTTTTTTTTTTTTTTTTTTGCTTGAAAGAAAAGCGCTGCATGATTTAAGGAAAGCGCATTTAATGGCTTCACATTAATGTCAGATTATGGCTTTGTGAGAAACTTACCGTGTTATTCGAATAAGGGAAGATATATGAGAGGGACCAAATTAAAAAGCTGAAATTATTTCAGATGAAAGCCTTCACAGCGATATCACACATCTGTCACCTCACGTTAAGTAAGGTGCAACATTTTACTCACCATAATTATAAAGAAATAAGTTTTTACAGCACCCCCTTCCCTTCCGGTTTTTTTTTGTTCTCTCTCTCTCTCTCTCTCTCTCTCTCTATGCTCCTAGCACAAACAAGGACTGTGTCGTAGGATGACTACCCGGAGATGCGGTCCCAGCACAAACAAGAACTGTGTCGTAGGATGACTACGTGGAGATGTGGTCCCAGCACAAACAAGAACTGTGTCGTAGGATGACTACGTGGAGATGTGGTCCCAGCACAAACAAGGACTGTGTCGTAGGATGACTACACGGAGATGTGGTCCCAGCACAAACAAGGACTGTGTCGTAGGATGACTACCCGTTGATGTGGTCCCAGCACAAACAAGAACTGTGTCGTAGGATGACTACGTGGAGATGTGGTCCCAGCACAAACAAGAACTGTGTCGTAGGATGACTACGTGGAGATGTGGTCCCAGCACAAACAAGGACTGTGTCGTAGGATGACTACACGGAGATGTGGTCCCAGCACAAACAAGGACTGTGTCGTAGGATGACTACGTGGAGATGTGGTCCCAGCACAAACAAGGACTGTGTCGTAGGATGACTACCTAGAGATGTAGTCCCATCAAAGATCCACACCCTAACGGTCTGACATTTGTTTTGGATTTTAAATCCACGGGCCTCTGAGAACAGTGCTTTGCTGATGCAATGCATCATCGATTAAAACAAACAAAAACAAAAACAAAAAACAAAAAATAAAACAAAAAACAAAACAAAAAACAAAAAAGTGAACGGTAGCTTTTGTGAGTAATGTTGGGCCACTGTTTCGTCATATTCACTAAGCTTGATTACAAATTAGTCATTTTTGCTCTTTCGGCCTGCAACAACAGATATTTTATCGGTGGATGAGAAGCTCATAGCTCGTGAGGGATACCCTAGCAAAGCTCTTCACAGTGATCTAAGCGCCTCCAGTCCAAACGCAATCCCTGGGCGTTAATCCCTTTGTTTCTACACAAACTAGAAGCAACGAGCCTGGCATGCGTAAACCAGTGAAAGGACAGCAAAAGCCTACCGGACGGGAGGGGGGGGGGGGGGGGGGACTCTGTACACGCTCTGACCAAATCACTCTACCTACGGCTGTAAAGTCACTCCGCCGTACGGCTGTAAAGTCACTCCGCCGTACGGCTGTAAAGTCACTCTACCGTACGGCTGTAAAGTCACTCTACCGTACGGCTGTAAAGTCAGTCCGCCGTACGGCTGTGAAGTCCCTCCGCCGTACGGCTGTAAAGTCACTCCGCCGTACGGCTGTAAAGTCACTCTACCGTACGGCTGTAAAGTCAGTCCGCCGTACGGCTGTGAAGTCCCTCCGCCGTACGGCTGTAAAGTCTCTCCGTCGTACAGCTGCAAAGTCTCTCCGTCGTACAGCTGCAAAGTCACTCCGTATAACAGCTGCAAAGTCACTGCCGTTAAGCTGTAAAGCCCCTCCGCTGCACGGCTGTGAAGTCACTCCGCCGTAGTCACGGCACTGAAGCAAGTACCCAGTCCTTACATTTGGCAAAACACAAGGTTAATTTAGAGACAATCGGAGTACACGGCGTATATGCTCTGGGTGGTGGAAAGAAAGCTAACGGACTGGGAGTACCCTTAAGGGAACAGACACCCACATAGGCCATGGTCCCCTCGCGGGCGCCAACGACTGTCTAGCACGGAAAGAAGGTAACACGATTTCTAGAAGGTAACATGATTTCTAGAAAGTAACACGATTTCTACAAACCTTTAGTTTGTTGCGACTCCAGGCTTTTTTTTATTTCAACATCAACCCACATCTTGACAACAGGCCTTAAGAAATGAGAATTCTTTTTAAATCTCAGCGTTGGCTTTACAAAAAGAATGCACAGGGACCCTGCACCCAGCTGAAAAGGCCTTACTGTTGCGCTCCAGATAGTAGTTTACGACAATGAACAGCAAATTAAATATTGTTAAAATAGACAAATCAAAAGGCTTAGTTTTCTCATCAAAAAAGATAAATGCTAAAATTCGCATTTCAACATTTTTGTCCCATCTCCAAAAAAACAAAAACAAACACAAACAAACAAAACGCAAGTGGTGCCTTGCAAAGAAACAGGTACATGCTTGCACAAAAGCAATGAGCAACATGACTGAAAGCCTTGGATCGTCACGATTCTAAAAATCATGCTTTGAAATGTTCTTTTAGGTTTTTTTACCCAAAAAAGCCGCAAGCCCATTTAAGAAGCGATGTATACATTACAGAGGCGATTATACATTACAGAAGTGATGTACACATTGCAGAAGTGATGTGTACATTACAGAAGCGATATACACATCACAGAAGCGATTTATATATCACACAGACTACGTACACATTACAGAAGCGACGTACACATTACAGAAGTTATGTATAGATTACAGAGGCGATATATACATCACAGAAACGATGTATACATTACAGAAGCGCTATATAAGAGTTGAGATAATAATAATAATAATCATAATAATAATAATAATAATAATAATAATAATAATAATAATAATAATAATAATAATAAAGAAGCGATGTTAATACTTTCGCACTGGTTTTCTACATACGACTATTGCCTATGCGTGTTGCAGCTTGAAATGTTACCACCTTGATTTGTTCCTCATGTTCCTTGCACGCATGCGCGGCGAGCTGCTCCTGCTGCTGCGCCTGTCTGTTCCTCTCTTGCTGCAGCTGTTCAAGCAACTGCAACAGTTAAAACATGCAAATTTGTTGACAGCAAACAAGGCGACAATGACGACAACGGTGGCGCCGACAATGACGACAACAACAGCAACGGCGACGACAACAATGACGACAAAACATCGACAACGACAGCAACGGCGGCGACAACGACGACAACGTTGGAGACGACAATGACGACGACAACGACGACAACGGTAACGGCGACGACAACAATGACTACAACAACAGTAGCGGCGGCGACAATAATGACGACAAAAACATCGACAAAGACAGCAACGGCCGCGACAACAACGAACTTTCTTTCAGGGTCAACATTGTCATGGCTGGTCAAAAATAACTTCCTGTTGACTATGCAGTCAATGCTGGTATATGCTTTGTCACATGATCTAATGGGCGCTTTGCTTGCAAACAACAGCAATAAATATCAACTTTCGCGTTCCGGTCAACATTGAAAAATTGTTGTCCTGGAATCGACCAATCAGAATAAAGCATTTACCCAACCCAACACTGAAAAATCACTATCCTGGGAATCGACCAATCAGATTACAGCCTTTACCCAAGTCATGTAGCAATACCATAAATCAACTCTTTTAGCATGCGCCGGGCAGATTACACACACGCACAAAAACATTTGAAAAAAAAAAAACACTCCGACTGAGACTTTTTCGCTCTCACGTTGCTAAAAAAGTAACATTTCTGTCATTTTTACCGGTTTGCGTGACTAACATCTGAGTGTGGGAGTAACATAACGCAAAGTGATTGGTGATTGGTTTGTAGGCGATTCTTTGGATAAAAGGGCGTCATTATCGGTAATGCTTCCCACCCCACGCCCTAAATTAGGGGGTGGAGGGGAAGGGGTGATAACAGCAAGCTACACCCCAAAAGAAAGCTGATTCAGATGTAAGAAAATCAACGTCGCTCTGTACCCGTTTCCAAGCAACTGTAAAGCGGTTACAGCCAAAAACAGTTGCACCTTGGAGTGCGATGTGATTTGGCAAGGACGTAATGCGATTC
>OX457027.1:12345192-12385405 GCA_949752745.1 Protula sp. h YS-2021 | reverse complement strand
TAATGCGATTCCCGCCGATCAGTGGGATTGTGTAAACAACATGTAAACATGTATAAACATGTGTAAACAACATGTGTAAACATGTATGAACATGTTCAAACAACACGTGTAAACAACACGCGTAAACGTGTGTAAACAACATGTCTAAACATGAAAATTTAATCAAAGCCCAGAAAACAACAACGGAAGCCAAAATACGGATTTTTAGCTTTCGTGTGTTGCATTAAATGCGCCTGTCAACTGAAAACGAGAAAACAAGCTACGGAAAAATGAAGTGTTTACATCGCACTGACATTACCGGAAGTGGAATCTGCATCGCTCTGACATAACCGGAAGTGGCATCTACATCGCTCTGACATTACCGGAAGTGGCATCCACATCGCACTGACATTACCGGAAGTGGCATCCACATCGCACTGACATTACATGAAGTGGAATCTACATCGCACTGGCATTACCGGAAGTGGAATCTACATCGCACTGACATAACCGGAAGTGGAACTTACATCGCGCTTACATTACCGGAAGTGGCATCCACATCGCACTGACATTACCGGAAGTGGCATCCACATCGCACTGACATTACATGAATTGGCATCCACATCGCACTGACATTACCGGAAGTGGAATCTGCATCGCTCTGACATAACCGGAAGTGGCATCTACATCGCTCTGACATTACCGGAAGTGGCATCCACATCGCACTGACATTACCGGAAGTGGCATCCACATCGCACTGACATTACATGAAGTGGAATCTACATCGCACTGGCATTACCGGAAGTGGAATCTACATCGCACTGACATTACCCGAAGTGGAATCTACATCGCACTGACATTACCGGAAGTGGCATCCACATCGCACTGACATTACCCGAAGTGGAATCTACATCGCACTGACATTACCGGAAGTGGAATCCACATCGCACTGACATAACCGGAAGTGGAACCTACATCGCTCTGACATTACCGGAAGTGGCATCCACATCGCACTGACATTACCGGAAGTGGCATCCACATCGCACTGACATTACATGAAGTGGCATCCACATCGCACTGACATTACCGGAAGTGGAATCTGCATCGCTCTGACATAACCGGAAGTGGCATCTACATCGCTCTGACATTACCGGAAGTGGCATCCACATCGCACTGACATTACCGGAAGTGGCATCCACATCGCACTGACATTACATGAAGTGGAATCTACATCGCACTGGCATTACCGGAAGTGGAATCTACATCGCACTGACATTACCGGAAGTGGAATCTACATCACACTGACATTACCGGAAGTGGCATCCACATCACTCTGGCATTACCGGAAGTGGCATCCACATCGATCGCTCTGACATTACCGGAAGTGGCATCCACATCGATCGCTCTGACATTACCGGAAGTGGCATCCACAGCGATCGCTCTGACATTACCGGAAGTGGAATCTACATCGCACTGACATTACCGGAAGTGGCATCCACATCGCTCTGACATTACCGGAAGTGGAATCTACATCGCACTGACATTACCGGAAGTGGAATCCACATCGCATTGACATTACCGGAAGTGGAATCTACATCGCACTGACATTACTGGAAGTCTCGTCCCCTATGTTTTTTTTTAATACACATCTATAAACTGTTCGGCACGGTATCCGGAGAGTTTGTTCCGTTGCCACCTTCCCCCCCCCCCCCACCCCGCCAATAATTTGTCCCCGGCTAGATGGTGCCTAGACTATCTCCCACCCCCGATCAACAACTGAACAATTCACCCCGGGATGGTGACCAGACTATCACCTACCCCCGATCAACAATTCACCCCGATTTCTAATTATGCAGAAGTTGCTCCACTGGGATTAACTAATTTCAATCAGTTTTGTTGCCACAATTACGGTTGGCAATCTATAAAGCAGAAAAGAATTTCATGTAATTCCATAGGATTTATATATAATAAGTCAAATTATAATACGGCTTATCTTTCGAGAAAAAAAACGGGTTGTAGGAGTAGATTAGATGTCACCTGTCGCTTTTCCTCCTGCCATCGCTTTTCGGCTTCAACATTTTCTTCCACTTTTTTCATCAACTGCAACAGAAGAAAAAGACACACACTCGTAATATTCCTGACATTCCCAGATCCCAGGATATCGGTGCTGGCCTTAGCGTCAGCGGAATAAAAAACCAGCCCTAGCAACCGACCCTGGCAACCGCCACTAGCAACCCAACAGTTCTCATCTGACTGTTAACTTTGCTTATTTCAGCATCATCTTTACATGAGACTTTTTTCATTTTATTTCATTTTACAATGGTTCGGCAAAAAAAACCCTTAAAATGTATGTAAACTTGGGGCTTTTTAAAAGTTTTAGTGGAGAAATAACTTTGGTTTAAAATAAAAAAAGTCTAGAAGTGCAAATCTGATTCTAGATAGCAAGTATTTATAAATTAAAAATAATTTGCCTTTTCAATTTCTTCAATATCTCAAAATGGTTCTATTTTTAGACTATTCGATTTCAGCCTTAGACTATTCGGTTTCAGCCTTAGACAAAAACTCCGCTACCACAAAAAAAAATCAAATATCGCCCAACTCAGTACGGCTGATTGTGATTGGATAGAATGATGCTCTTACATCTCAGGCTGTATGAGACACAAGCTAATAACACGCACAAACAACACATGGCTCAAAGACCACAATCAAACGGAATGAAAGCAACCAAGCACCATTCTTCTCTCCCTGTAAATGACATGCAAGACGGGAAGTCATTCTTATCTTTATGATCAGTGTCGGCTGTTGCGCTCTTATCGTGTAATAATAACCCAGAGGGCCGTGGCCTGCTTGTCGCCTCCCCCCTCCACCCCCTCCCCCCTCCCCCCACCCCGCCCTCACACCCCAGCCACAAGATGGCGCTGTGAAGTCAAGGTAAACCAAAGAAGGGCAAGAAGGAAAAGGCCAGTTCGGGAGAACACTTGATGTCATGCACGCGTCGCTATTTCTTTCATAATTTTCGCTTCCAATTAGGTAGTTGCTCTGAGATAGAATGAGATCTCGTATGCCACGCCATTCTGCGAGAATTAATCAAAAGCCCCTGATTTTATCAGCGCCATGCCTTAATTAGAAGGCAGAAGTGAGACATTTCAGTAAATGCAGTAACACCAGTTCATAAGGAAAACCCTGGCGGTGGAAAGCGTCATATTTACACATAGTAATTATGTTTACGCTACTTCTTCTTGAAACAAGATCCTAAAGTAAACAGCATTATACTGGAGGCTCTCTTTTCAAGAATTATTTCAGCTACGCTACGGTCATCACTATAACGGTGTGACGTCACAATTGCCATTGAATCATGCCTAAACGAGCAGTATTTTTTTAGGTACTGTAAGGGGCTATTACATCTGGAACTAAAACACCATGCATCTGCTGGTACAGATGGTCCCAAAACATTATGCTCTGCTGGTACAGATGGTCCAAAAACACCATGCTCTGCTGGTACAGATGGTCCCAAAACAACGTGATCTGCTGCTACAGATGGCCCCAAAACGACGTGATCTGCGCATGTGTATTTAACTTGCGTTCAGGCGCGGTTTTTATTTTGGACCAGTGCGCATGTCTGGTTAACGTGCGTTGAAGCGCAAGTTGCATTCGGAGCATTGTGCATTTTTATTTAAATTGCACTGATGCGCGGTTTACATTTTAGACCAGTGCGCATATTTATTTAACTTGCGTCGAAGCGCGTTTCGCATTTCGGACCAGCGCGCATGTTTATTTAACTTCTGTCGTTGCGCGGTTCTTATTTCGCATGTGCGCATGTTTATTAAAAAATTCCGAAAAAAGAATGAAATCACCTGATCGACTAAAAAAACACAAGCCGTATGCATGACCCTCTAGAGATGCCTCATACCAAAAATAAAGGACATCGCATCAAAATTGTAGGAGGAGACGTATTTTGAAACAAAAGTTTACTAAATAAACAACCAACTAACTAACGGACGCTGCCTGTAAACCGCCTGGTATACCCCAGCTTACGTGTAACGTAACAGATAGATACCGTGTGTACTTATTCCAAGCCAGTGTGTACTTATTTTATACCGTGTGCACTTATTCTATACCGTGTGTATTTTTTCTATACCGTGTTTACTTATTCTATATACTTGTACTGTGTGTACTTATGCTATACCGTGTGTACTTATTCTATGCCATGTGTACTTATTCTATACCGTGTGTACTTATTCTATACCGTGTGTACTTATTCTATACCGTGTTTACTTATTCTATATACTTGTACTGTGTGTACTTATGCTATACCGTGTGTACTTATTCTATACCATGTGTACTTATTCTATATCCTGTGTACTTATTCTATACCGTGTGTACTTATTCTATACCATGTGTACTTATTCTATACCGTGTGTACTTATTCTATACCCTGTGTACTTATGCTATACCGTGTGTACTTATTCTATACCCTGTGTACTTATTCTATATCCTGTGTACTTATTCTATACCGTGTGTACTTATTCTATACCATGTGTACTTATTCTATACCGTGTGTACTTATTCTATACCGTGTGTACTTATTCTATACCGTGTGTACTTATTCTATACCCTGTGTACTTATTCTATATCCTGTGTACTTATTCTATACCGTGTGTACTTATTCTATACCGTGTGTACTTATTCTATACCGTGTGTACTTATGCTATGCCCCTGTGTCACATAACACGAAATAAACAGCATGCACGAACAAGCCTGGAGAGTGCGCTAACTGTGAGATACTTGCATTCGCTTGTTTCACCAGATGGCGCAGTGATCCCATTGTTCTTCTGAAAGTCCAGTGAAAAAAAAATTACTCATTCATTAAACACGCCAAGCAAAAATGTCCCGTACTTTAATGTCCACTGTTCATATATAGAGAAGAAAAAATAACCTCGCAAGCATAACAAATAATTTTTCACGTCACTGTTTCTTTGTTCACAAAGTTATACAGATATATATTGCACCATTACCATGCCGACATTGGTTATTGACTCACGGGCGAGTTTGTATATAAATTATTCACGTAGCTGAGCAGAAACAGAGGGACGATTGAGTGATGGAGCCACAGCCATGGCAAACCACCAGAAAACGGAACATGGCTCCAAGGAGCAAATCACCCGAGTCCACAAAGGCCATCCACACGTAGCTTACCTGGTCTGCTCCAAGTACCCCCCCCCCCCCCGTTCTCTGAACAGATCCGCCCTCGGCAGGGGCACCCACGCGCAATTCAGGCCACTCCACACATGTGCACTTTACTTAGCGTCAACTGGTGCAAATTTACATATTTAGGCGTGCGATAACACGTGGTACACGTGCCACATTCTTGCTGTCGTGCGCATGCGAACGAGGCATCCACGTGCCTTCTTTTTTCCCTGCAGGTACCACAGGCATTTACCACCAAATTATCCACACAACAACTACAGGTCTTCCGACCTAATTATTTTTCTATATTATTACCTGGAGCCACAATGACGCAAATAATAATTAAAGCAAAGAACAAGTGCGGAAGCGTTTTCACAGTCAGCAAGAGGGGGGGACCATTAAGACAGGTCATAAAATTACGATGCCACTGGTCATCAGTTTTCATTTAGTAAAGTGCGCAGGCAATGAAATAGCTTTGACAAGCTTTTACTGGCGACCTTTGGAAGTTATTTTCTCTAATTTAGTCTTCAGTTCTTTGGCAGCAATCAATTGTTTCAAGTCCGGTGTCTGTTTGAAAGGCAATTAGCAGCCTAGGCTTGTGCAAAACGTGAACTCCCGACTGTTACTCAATCACTACATCCACATGTGTGAGGGGTGTGTGTGTATGTGTGTGTGTGTATGTGTGTGTGTGTCTGTGTGTGCGTGTTTCTAATATGTTGCTTTAGGTGAGTATTACTGAAAATGAGGAAAAAAAAGGACAAGTTCGATAATTTGTCAATCCATAAAAGAAGAACAAATTTTATCATGTGTCCATCCATAAAGGGAGGACAAATTTTATCATCTGTCCATCTATAAAGGGAGGACAAATGTGATTATTTGTCAATAAATAAAACCTACGAGACAACAAGCACTGACCCGTGTTGTTGTCCGAAAGCGCACCTCTGCGGCGGTTCGGTATGTTGTCTTAGGTCTTTGCATCCAGCAGACTCATTGGGAATTCCACCAAAATAGTACTCATTAAAAGACGGGAACTCCTTTTTTTATAAATTATATCGCTCTGCGTTTACACATGGCATACAGATCTCTCAAGAGGTCTGCTGTTTTGTAATATCCTAGCATACGAGAGTGCTCGTTATCGGAAGACTTGAAATTGCCACCAAAAAAAAAAAAAAAAAAAAAAAAAAAAACAACAACAACAAAGAATACTGTGACATAGAAATAGCTACACGCCAGACGTGCAAAACCATGGAGCCTTGACGACCGTGTCCTCATGTCGTCATGTCGTGGTTATAATAATGGGATAAGGAACAAATAACTTCCAGAAATTAGCTTCATTTATGAATTATTTCCTTAAACTTTTCCGCTCCCCCCTCCCCCCTTCCCCCAGTAATTTTCCGCTCATCATGTGGCCTCGTAAGAACGCCTATTACCGATTCTAAACAACTCAAGATCTCACTATACCCCCCCCCCCCCCTCCTCCCCAAACCCCTTTCCCCCGAGGCATGGAAATATAGCCACCGATCCACATATTGTCCAGATCATACCAAAGCCAGCAGTGATCCTGGAAGCCGGCTTACCAACCACAGCACACAACAGCCCTCGCTAACCGCCCACGTATACAAACTGCTCCCCCCCCCCATACCCTCATAGTGCTGCTGTCCAGTCCCTTAAACCACAACCTGAAGCATCATGTAGCGTATATACGATAACAGTCGAACGTCGATGCTTGAACAGTAGCCAGCTTGCGTTAGAGGTTCACACCTGAGTGTAGCGTATATACGATAACAGTCGAACGTCGATGCTTGAACAGTAGCCAGCTTGCGTTAGAGGTTCACACCTGAGTGTAGCGTATATACGATAACAGTCGAACGTCGATGCTTGAACAGTTAGACAGCTTGCATTAGAGGTTCACTCCTGAGTGTAGCGTATATACGATAACAGTCGAACGTCGATGCTTGAACAGTAGCCAGCTTGCGTTAGAGGTTCATTCCTGAGTGTAGCGTATACACGATAACAGTCGAACGCCAATGCTTGAACAGTTAGACAGCTTGCATTAGAGGTTCACTCCTGAGTGTAGCGTATATACGATAACAGTCGAACGTCGATGCTTGAACAGTAGCCAGCTTGCGTTAGAGGTTCAATCCTGAGTGTAGCGTATACACGATAACAGTCGAACGTCGATGCTTGAACAGTTAGACAGCTTGCGTTAGAAGTTCACTCCTGAGTGTAGCGTATGCACGATAACAGTCGAACGTCAATGCTTGAACAGTTAGACAGCTTGCGTTAGAGGTTCACTGCTGAGTGTAGCGTATACACGATAACAGTCGAACGCCAGTGCTTGAACAGTAGCTAGCTTGCGTTAGAGGTTCACTGCTGAGTGTAGCGTATGCACGATAACAGTCGAACCCCAATGCTTGAACAGTTAGACAGCTTGTGTTAGAGGTTCACTCCTGAGTGTAGCGTATACACGATAACAGTCGAACCCCAATGCTTGAACAGTTAGACAGCTTGTGTTAGAGGTTCACTCCTGAGTGTAGCGTATACACGATAACAGTCGAACGTCGACGCTTGAACAGTTAGACAGCTTGCGTTAGAGGTTCACTCCTGAGTGTAGCGTATATACGATAACAGTCGAACGCCAGTGCTTGAACAGTAGCTAGCTTGCGTTAGAGGTTCACTGCTGAGTGTAGCGTATGCACGATAACAGTCGAACCCCAATGCTTGAACAGTTAGACAGCTTGTGTTAGAGGTTCACTCCTGAGTGTAGCGTATACACGATAACAGTCGAACCCCAATGCTTGAACAGTTAGACAGCTTGTGTTAGAGGTTCACTCCTGAGTGTAGCGTATACACGATAACAGTCGAACGTCGACGCTTGAACAGTTAGGCAGCTTGCGTTAGAGGTTCACTCCTGAGTGTCAGCCAATGAGAGCTTAGAACTAAGAGAACTCCACGCCCCGTGGTCTATCAAAAGCCTCATGGAAAGTTACCTTTCTGTGGAACGTGTCGACAATTCTCAGAACATTATGATACGTTCATTGCTGATCCTGCATGGCGTGAGTTATTGGGCACCTGCTGTACAAATACTACAACCTTACGTGGGTGCCATCGCACAAAAAGTATCATTTTTAACGTCTACGAAACAGAATATTCACATCCCACGGTTTTCATACGTGCACTGCTGACTAACGAGTCCTAACTCTACTAAATTAATGTATACTATTTAACAGTGCTCTATACGAAATCATAACTGATGCGAGCTTTCTTTAAGGTTCAATTCCCCAGCACCTCACACCAATGAAGATTGAGACGTTTGAGAAGAAGGAGACGAGGGTAGAGCCAGCACAAGCACGTAAAAGGCGTTAAGAGACTACAGGCGTTAATCAAGCCAAATGGCATTGGGACATCACCGGCGCAAAAAAAGAAAAAAAAAAACATTTATCACGGACTGGTTTCGTCTCGCGGTCAGCTCAGCTGCTAAACTCGGCATCAGTGTGTAAATAGACCCCCTTGTTCTCTCCAGGCCTCAACGCCATGCTTCGGCAATTTCCTAACGAAACCCCCCCCCCCCGCCATCCCCCCCCCCCCCCAGCACTCCACCCCCGCTATTCATAACATCATTAACTATAGATGACATGAATGTGGGCTCTCCCGAATGAGTGACCTCCGTGACCTTTTCAGGCAGGCTTGACATGACAACGCCTGCATGGTAACAATGCTCTCAGCTCACTTTATCCCAACCTATCAATTTTCATTAGATCTAGACCACGATATTAATGCGCCTGTTAAATTTCATTACACCGATGTTCCGTTATCCTTGGTGACAATGATTACGTCTAAAACAGTTTCCTTAATGCGAAGTGTCCCAAAAGTAGTGCGAAGACAGCCCACGATAAGATGGTCTCGGAACCTTCTGCGATCTTGTCATCGGTAAATCCGTCATCAGTAAACACGTCATCGGTAAACTCATCATCAGAAAACTCGTCATCAGTACACACGTCATCAGTAAACACGTCATCGGTAAACTCGTCATCAGTAAACACGTCATCAGCAAATCTCTCCAAAGTCACCTGTTTTACAACGGAATAATTGGTCTATTTTTCTGGCTCGAAACCACGTTTAAGCTCGCCCCGGCCCCCCCCCCCCCCCCGACCCCAGCCTCCAACCAATGCTGAGTGAATCCCTGAAGCAATCCTACCGGTGCACAGAACAGCCTTCTACCGAGTACAGAATGTAGAGCAAATGCAGGATGAAAAAGACACTCGATTGCAGCCCTGCCAAGCCGCTGGCGTCTTCTCGAACAATTATTAACAAACACTCTATCCTGGGAATAGTCTACCTAAAAATATCTGGTTTCTTATTCCCACTTGCAAACATATTTTTCCAGAAAACTTCTCCTACGCTATTTGACGTAGGACGATCAAATTTGGCTCAGAGATACAGGGTGATGACAAGTCGTGAAATCCGCATTTTTTTACCTTGACCTTCAAGGTCAAGGTCAAATTGAGGTCAAAGTTTTTTTTACCTCAAAGGGGTCTCCAGAAAACTCCTCCTACACAGTTTGCAGTAGAAATACGGCATTTGGCAGAGACATAGAGGGTAATGAGTTGTCGTGAAAACCGCAAAATTTTTTGACCTTGACCTTCAAGGTCCAAGTCAAATTGATGTCAAAATATTTTTTTAAAAACCTATTCCACCACGAAAAATTGCTGGAAATAGCGCTCAAATCCTTCTTTCAAAGCGTGTACGCTGTCAGTAGGCAGTAACATCATAGATGGAATCTCGACATTGAGTGTCAAGGTCATGTGATTTTTGTATAATGAAATCCGTCAGAGAAAAATTGTCAATTATCTCGAAAACGGTTAGAGATAGAGCGAATTTGAGCTTATTTTCAGCCCTTTGGGCCTAAGAGACGTTATATAAGAGATACCTCGGTGACCTTGACCTCCTCCGTCATGGTCAAGGTCAAAAACCGGAAGTTGACCATTATCTCGAAAACGGTTAGACATAGAGCGATTTTGAGCTTATTCTCGACCCTTTGGATCTAAAAGATGTTATGTAAGAGGTACCTCGGTGACCTAAGACCTCCGTCATGGTCAAGGTCAAAAACCGGAAGTTGACCATTATCTCGAAAACGGTTAGAGACAGAGCGATTTTGAGCTTATTTTCCACCCTTTGGGCCTAAAAGACGTTATCTAAGAGGTACCTCGGTAACGTTGACCTCCTCCGTCATGGTCAAGGTCAAAAACCGGAAGTTGACCATTATCTCGAAAACGGTTAGAGATAGAGCGAATTTGAGCATATTTTCGACCCTTTTGGCCTAAAACACGTTACATAAGAGGTACCTGGGTGACCTTGACCTCCTCCGCCATTGTCAAGGTCAAAAACCGGAAGTTGACCATTATCTCAAATACGGTTAGAAAACTGAATTTGATTATTTGGGATTACATTATATTTACTTCGATGTCCTCGTTCAAGATAATAATTCGGAAGCTGACAATTATGTTGAAAGACTGAAAAAAGTGTCTTTGACCAGATAGATTGTACCATTGCAAGTTGGTGTCATTTTGCTACGTGTAACGAAATTCGGTCTAGTTTGCTTCAGAATTCTTATTTTAAATATATTAAAGTGTTAACATTTTATTTTTTTTTAAAATACAAGTCTGGCTCAAGTTTCGGTTTAAAAGGGGCAATATTGATACTATTTTAAAGAAACTGTAACACAAAGCGGAGGGATTAGACCGAAGCGACCGCCGGGGAGGATGGGGGAGTGGGGGTGGGGAGGGGTACTCACGTACCAACTCGTTACCATGCAAGTCTATGACTTTTTAAAACGACCCCTCAATGCGGAGTGCTAATTTTAAAGCAATGCCACCTTTTTAACCAAACTCGGAGCATAATTTTGAAAGAACCTACTTTTCTGTGAGTACTGAATGAAAATTCCCCTCAACGTTTAGCCGAGCTGAGATACTGAATACTGGTTATAGACTGTGCATAGAATAAGTATAACGTAGATATAGAGTGGGTGTACTGTGTTTTTCTACTAGCATGGCGTCTGCTTGACTGACCTCTATTTTGTGTTTTTCTATGACATGACAATTGGCTCACCTCTATCTTGTGTTTTTTTACCAGCATGACATTTGGCTTACCTCTATCTTGTGTTTTTACTGTCTGCATGACATCTCGCTCACCGCTATCTTGTGCTTTTTTACCAGCATGACATTTGGCTTACCTTTATCTTGTGTTGTTTCCATCAGCATGACATTCGGCTTGCCTCTATTTTGTGTTTTTCTACGACATGACATTTGGCTCACCTCTGTCTTGTGTTTTTTTTACCAACATGACATTTGGCTCACCTCTATCTTGTGTTTTTTTTCTGTCACATGACATTTGGCTCACTTCTATCTTGTGTTTTTTCTGCTACATGACATTTGGCTCACCTCTATCTTGTGTTTTTCCACCAGCATGGCATCTCACTGACCTCTGTCTTGTGTTTTTTTCTATCAGCATGACATCTGGCTTGCCTGTATTTTGTGTTTTTTTTACCAACATGACATTTGGCTCACCTCTATCTTGTGTTTTTTTCTGTCACATGACATTTGGCTCACTTCTATCTTGTGTTTTTTCTGCTACATGACATTTGGCTCACCTCTATCTTGTGTTTTTCCACCAGCATGGCATCTCACTGACCTCTGTCTTGTGTTTTTTTCTATTAGCATGACATCTGGCTTGCCTGTATTTTGTGTTTTTTTCTACGACATGACATTTGGCTCACCTCTATCTTGTGTTTTTCCACCAGCATGGCATTTCGCTCACCTCTGTCTTGTATTTTTTCCTATCAGTATGACATCTGGCTTGCCTCTATTTTGTGTTTATCTATGACATGACATCTCGCTCACCTCTACCTTGTGTTTTTTCTATCCCATGACATTTGGCTCACCTCTATCTTGTGTTTTTTCTATCGCATGACATTTGGCTCACCTCTATCTTGTGTTTTTTCTATCGCATGACATTTGGCTCACCTCTATTTTGTGTTTTTTCCATCACATGACATTTGGCTCACCTCTATCTTGTGTTTTTTCTATCACATGACATTTGGCTCACCTCTATCTTGTGTTTTTTCTATCACATGACATTTGGCTCACCTCTATCTTGTGTTTTTTCTATCACATGACATTTGGCTCACCTCTGTCTTGTGTTTTTTCTATCACATGACATTTGGCTCACCTCTATCTTGTGTTTTTTTCCTATCACATGACATTTGGCTCACCTCTATCTTGTGTTTTTTTCTATCACATGACGTTTGGCTCATCTCTATCTTGTGTTCTTTTTTCTATCACATGACATTTGGCTCACCTCTATCTTGTGTTCTTTTTTCTATCACATGACGTTTGGCTCACCTCTACCTTGTGATTTTTCTATCGCATGACATTTGGCTCACCTCTATCTTGTGTTTTTTCTATCGCATGACATTTGGGTCACCTCTATTTTGTGTTTTTTTCATCACATGACATTTGGCTCACCTCTATGTTGTGTTTTTTCTATCACATGACATTTGGCTCACCTCTATCTTGTGTTTTTTCCATCACATGAAATTTTGCTCACCTCTATCTTGCGTTTTTTCCATCACATGACACTTGACTCACCTCTGTCTTGTGTTTTTTCTATCACATGACATTTGCCTCACCTCTATCTTGTGTTTTTTTCCTATCACATGACATTTGGCTCACCTCTATCTTGTGTTTTTTTCTATCACATGACGTTTGGCTCATCTCTATCTTGTGTTCTTTTTTCTATCACATGACATTTGGCTCACCTCTATCTTGTGTTCTTTTTTCTATCACATGACGTTTGACTCACCTCTATCTTGTGTTTTTTCTATCACATGACATTTGGCTCACCTCTATCTTGTGTTTTTTCTATCACATGACATTTGGCTCACCTCTATCTTGTGTTTTTTCTATCACATGACATTTGGCTCACCTCTATCTTGTGTTTTTTTTATCACATGACGTTTGGCTCACCTCTATCTTGTGTTCTTTTTTCTATCACATGACGTTTGGCTCACCTCTATCTTGTGTTTTTTTTTCTATCAGCATGACATTTGGCTCACCTCTATCTTGTGTTTTTTCTATCACATGACATTTTGCTCACCTCTATCTTGTGTTTTTTCCATCACATGAAATTTGGCTCACCTCTATCTTGCGTTTTTTTCATCACATGACATTTGACTCACCTCTGTCTTGTGTTTTTTCTATCACATGACATTTGGCTCACCTCTATCTTGTGTTTTTTTTCCTATCACATGACATTTGGCTCACCTCTATCTTGTGCTTTTTTCTATCACATGACGTTTGGCTCATCTCTATCTTGTGTTCTTTTTTCTATCACATGACATTTGGCTCACCTCTATCTTGTGTTCTTTTTTCTATCACATGACGTTTGGCTCACCTCTATCTTGTGTTTTTTTTTCTATCAGCATGACATTTGGCTCACCTCTATCTTGTGTTTTTTCTATCACATGACATTTGGCTCACCTCTATCTTGTGTTTTTTCTATCACATGACATTTGGCTCACCTCTATCTTGTGTTTTTTTTATCACATGACGTTTGGATCACCTCTATCTTGTGTTCTTTTTTCTATCACATGACGTTTGGCTCACCTCTATCTTGTGTTTTTTTTCTATCAGCATGACATTTGGCTCACCTCTATCTTGTGTTTTTTCTATCAGCATGACAGTTGGCTCACCTCTATCTTGTGTTTTTCCACCAGCATGGCATTTATCTCATCGGAGCGGCTCAGATACTTCTGCTGGATCTCCGCGATGCGCTGCTTGGCGTTCTTGGCGATGTCGTGCAGATCGGCGCATTCCGCACACGTTTCCTAAAAATAGAACATGCTCTCTTGTAAACAAACCAGAAGGAAACGCAGAGGCTTATGCAACTCTCTATCGCTTTCAGAGAATTGCGCAGAAATCAACCCCATGCCAGCAGCAGGGTTCGCGTTGGCGGGGTTTTAGGCCCACTTTTTGGGCCTATTTTACGAAATGACTCATTTTTTCGGAACCCACCGAGTTTTCTGGACCCAACTGAGTCACACTTTCCTTTTTTTGACTCACTTTCCTGACAACCCAGCGCGAACTCTGAGCAGAACTTGGATTAAACTAGAACTGTTTCAGGTGGAACACAGATGACTTGACAACGGAATGACAATGGCATACTCACCAGGACCCTCACCTGGGACTATTACCTGCATTTACTCACGTCTTTAAGACAGCGTAAATAAGTTCAAAAAGAAAGGTTTTCAGCCACGCTGACCTCTAAAACGGCATGACGATCACCATCAATACGCAAAGAGGGAGAATTTCATTATAAAAGGCGATTACGTCCCAGCTGGCCCACGGTTCACAAGGCCTACGGTCTACAAAGCCAACGGTTCACAAGGATAAATATATGAGGAGACTGATTGATCTCTCAAGGACACCAAACTCTAGTCGGCTTAAGAAGTCAACCATCCACGCAGAAGCCTCTCTAGCCAAATTCGTTGACAGGCCTTGGCTGAATCGTGTCAACAGACGCACATATGTGACACAGAGTTACTACTGGAAATTCAAGGTCCAGTGGTGAAAATGTCACCAAAATGAGCAGTCAGCCTCACGGACACTCACAAACCTTGCAAAAGTCCCCCACACACGACACTGTTAAAGGTAAAGATGTTAAGTCCAACAGAAACTTCAAGACACCAGAAAGAGGTCACCAAAATCTCATCAGCTCTATCGGGCATCTCTACGTGCACTCACATTTAGTTTCATTAAAATCAAATCACGTTTGGACTGAATTTTGTTCATGAGATGCATAAGATCAACAGATACCATGTCACGTAAACTCAACATCCGGTGTCGACCTTCAGAGTTCATGAGATAGAACCATATCTAATCCGAAAGATCTTAAAATCTGCTTTGGTGCAATCGTTCACAAGATGCATATCACCCACATACATGACGGTGTTGACAGTAAAAACTCTAAAGAACAACTGTAACCTTGGATGCTAACTCAAGATCATCAAAATCTTACCAACACATGAAGTTATCCATTTGAATACTCAAATGGTTAAGTTTCCCTTAACCCCGTTAACAGACTTTGGCGAAATCTTGTTCAAAAGACACATAAAATACACCTTCAAAAGTCTAAAAGTGAATGCTATTTGAGTGTTTGCATCTATGCAAACACTCAAATAGTTTCATCAAAATCTGTCGAGAGGCTTTCACGAGGACAGTCTGACGCCCAAACAGACAAGCGCTCATATCAAAACCACTTTCCCCTCCGAACTTAATCAGGTCGGGGCATGAAAAGAGTAAGGAATAGTGCTGCAAGTGTAGAAAATGGTGAACGTTATATTTTTCAGAGACTTCTCTATAAATAGCACGCTGGGTTAACGAAGTCCAGCAGAAATTTTAACCATTAATTTAAATGATTAATAAAAAAAATATTTGTACGATTGTACGAGGGGGGAATGGTCACACTAGATCCAAATTCGTGAAATTAAAAAGAACATATTCCTTGGCTGAAAACATTTTTTATTTGTCAAGTATCGCAAAATAAGGAATATTTCGGTGGAAAGGGTCGAAAAATTTGCATTTGCTTATTTAGCTTTGTTAGAACTGAACATTTTGTTCGAACAATTATACTGTCCACTCTAATCAGTTATCTCCTCTCCCTCGGAAACTTCAAGATGGCCAACTGAGCCATTTGGGTAGAACTTGAGATGACCCGAGCCAATTTGAGATGGTTTCGGACACACTGCGGCTGACCTAACTTAATTTTGAAATTCTGGTCTGATCGAATTTAAAATGTCAATCTACACTTTCCGGAATTTCGAATACAGGTCAACTATGTTTGCAAGTTCGTTTGGTTCAAGTACAAAAAATGATAAAGAAATCATTAAAATTCTATTTTTTTTTTCTTTATATACTTGTCCTTGCGTGAAATTTAAAAATATTTTCTGCATGCTATTCTCTGACTATGCTTTTAGTGAAACAAGTTCTGTTACTTTTTTCAGTCTTTTTCTGTCCCTTTTACTTACGCTTAACCCAGCATGTGCCACTCGAAACGTCAAAAGTTTTCTGTACTCGTAGATTCCCCAGTTCGTTTACTCGTACTTTGGCACCCACGAGACTGTCGAGAAGCACAGGACTGTGATTAGGCTTTTATAACATTTTAACATGAAGGATAAAGTAAAGTCGCAAACCTCATATTCGGCAACCTTTGCCTTTAATTGTTTATTTTCTTCTACAATTTCCTGGAGGAATGAAAGGGTTTTTATATGCTTGTTAGTAAGTCTTTCATTCTGACTGTCCTGCAAATCACGAGAAACTCGACCGACATTATAGCAATTCTGCATCGTGACACTCAGTATTTTGACATCAGGAAAACAGGTTATAAATCGGTTTCTTAAAATCAATATAATTTCATAAATGAAAGTATTCTTTTTCCGAAATTTTAACTGAAAACTTTTTTTCGACCACCTAACAACGTCAAAGCATCGACATCATAAACAATGTATCTTTCCGCAGTAAATATAGTTCTCGGTATTCTTCATAGTTTGCCTTATAAAGGGATAAATGAATGAGTCTTATGAATCTACATAAATGTGTTTATTTTATTTTATAAAATAGCTTGTCACATAATGCAATTATTTTAGTCAGCGCGGAATAATTTTATGAAGTAATTCATTTTCAACTGTTGTGCACTTGCTAGTCGTCTGACGGTCTGACGGAGCAAGTCGTCTGACGGTGTGCATTTCATTCTTGTTTGGTCAAGTAAAAAAAATCGTATCGAACAGTTTCTAAAAGCTTGAAAAATAAAGCTAAAATGCCCGTTCTACCAGAAAAATGCGAGTACAGTGTATTCGGTTGCATACTACACATTTTCGAAAAAAATATTATAGGACCCATCAAACCCTGCCCAGTTCGGTTACTGCAGCTTTTTGGACAAAACTATGGAAGATGTAAAATCAAACTACTTGTCAAGAGAACAGATGCTCGGAATCATATAGTATTTTTGTCATCTAGCTAGAAAAGCTCAAGAATATAACATTCTTATAAATCTAGCAGCTTAGCTACGTAGCAGGCACATTTATAAAACTGAGAATGGCAGATACTTGATTCAATTGATCCATATAAATGTCTTATTTCACAGTAAAATATAGTGATAAAAGTGAAAAATTGAATTTTTCAAAGAATTAAAATACACAGACAACATTAACAAATGACAACAAAAATTGAGGTTCTTTTTTTACTACATGGAATCAAGTTAGTATTAGATATTTAAGCATACCGTGTTCTAAGTCATTATTATGCTGATATAAGCAAAAAGATTGTCATCAAAAGGCTTGCAGTGTACAAAGTGATTTATGCCTTATACTTTTTATGCAAACACTGCCCACGAATTGTCTCGGTTGGCGTTAAGGAACACTGTATGCCATTCATCCATGCAGCAGTTCCAGAAGCATTAAGCAGGCATGAATGAAGAGTAAAGGCAGAAGCCAAATTCTAGATTGATATAGATCTATTTAGGTGAGACTAAAATTTGTGACATTTAGCACTCAGTATTAAAGCGTGTAAAAGTGTTGGAAATTTGGATTAGGAAGCTGATTATTAACTGCTAGACAGTTTTCAAAACGCCAAAAGGATTTCAAAATGGTACCCAAAAAGCTAGTACTCTATTTTTCTTATCTGGCAAGAGATTACATACAATATTAGAGGGATGTTATCAGCTTTAAGCTACAACTGGTGCACAAAACGAGCTAGAATTTTAATGTCTGAAGAAGAAATAGTCACATACATGGAAAGTAACCAGTCTATAAACTGTATTCCACTTCACATTAGCTGATTTCAACACACTAACTAAAAACGGTTATTAAATAGGGTGTGCTAAATTAGACAACACGCTACCTTGTCGTAATCATGTATAGGCACGGGTAAAAACATAAATGCGCCCCAAAAGATTATTTGCTATTTTGGTATTAGAAAACTTTCAATATAGGTGAAAGATTGTGCTGAAGCTTATCAACCACTGCTTAACAAGTCGAAGAATAACAAGTTGTAAAATTATACAGTTTTCTCAATGACAAGGTAACGCAATACATTTAACTTAATAAACATTTAGCTCACTTCAGCGTGATAGCTAATAACAAGTAGAAGAAATGGTATGTAATTTTGCCAAGTCAGGTTATTCAAGAAACAGACTGCTGAAGCTCTTAAGTTTGGTTTTAGTACTGTAGTCACAACAACTGTTTACTAAAATTTTTTTCCAAAATCATCGACCAAGTTGGAAAATACAATTTCGTGTAAAGTTTGTGGCAAGTTAGGAAGTCGAATTATTTATGATTTTTAATTATTTATGATTTATTTATCATGTGGAAAACTAACATTTGAGTAGGAACGTGTGTTCGTTTGTTCCTACACGGTCATGAAACACATGTTGACACTATGTATACCATAATCTGACGTTTGCAAGGAGTAGGTGTTAAGTAGGACATTAACGAAAGCTTTCAATATTTAAAATTACTTAAAATATAAAGCAAATTTTGAAAATCATGCAAAGGTTCTATTATAACAATTTGCGTGGTGAAACATTGTTGTTGAAAAACGGGAGTTTTTTTTATAAACTTTGATAATATTTTACACATTACTCGGTTAAAAATGGAACTGAGGTAAGTTATTCATTGCACATGGTCTTATTAACATGCATGCAAATGTAAATATTTAACAACACATGTTAAGTTTGATACAAAGTGCTTTGACTTAAAATTTTGCTAAGTATAGAAAAAAGTCTGAACGAAGTTTGGAGGCAACAACCAAAAGAACTGTAATGCTAAGACTGTCTTAGTTTTCACGGACTTTATATATTCATATAGGAGAACATTTGCATCAAATATAAAATAAGAAAAATAACACTTTAATTCTGCTTAGAAAATTACATAAAATACTTACATGACTATACATGTCCTACCACATCGGCATCTATTCTATCTTTTGTTGTGATTTTTTGTCGTATATCCTGGAAAAGATAATATTAGTAATATTGATATAACTTTTTTCCTTATTGCAATGTTGAAGTGATTGTCAGTAAGATTGAAACAAATGTAGAACTTCGTCGTTTCCACAAACTAATTAGAATTATTTGTGACATAATAATCTCAATATATATTCATAATCTTGCTACAAATAGCCCATTTTGTGCCTGTTTAGTAAACCATAAAAGGAGATGTTGCATAAATATTATCTGGTAAATGCTTGTTTAGTACCTTGCAGCTTTTTGCTTTTCTTCATTTCCTTCCAATAAAATTTGTAAATACGGCATATCTAATGTTCCTTGTCCATAGCAAAAATTACATTAGATTCCCACAGCACAAACAATTGAACCTCTCTAATGTATGTTATAATGTAGAATCGGAATTAGAAAACAAGATATATACTATAGTCTTTATACAACAGTCTATGCAAGTGGACTGGTTGATTTTCTTCACTTGTAATAACAAAAGAGTTCCACAGCATACATATAACAACATATTATTATTTTTGTCATTATTATTATTATTGCTATTATTATTACTATTATGAATGTTTATGACTGTGTCAACTTAATGTCCTATGTTACACTAGTTATGTTGGTGGTTCAGAACTAAACGTTTTTGAAGGTATTGAGCTTTAAGAACTAACCTCACCTTTGTCACGAGACGATTAGTGAAAAATTTTAATAGCCCACGTCCTTATCGAAAGACATTTCTGACACAGACCTCAGCAACAAAAGAACCAGCCGCTATACTTTGTTGCCGTTTGAATGCAATAATGATGCTTTAAAAATTAATCTCATTTTTGTTGAAAATAATGGAATTGCCAGTATATTCCTGTTGTGACGTCATTCAACTTGGAGGTTTAACATCTTGTACGCCATTAAACATATGACTGTGGGTGAGAGTATGAGGCATTTAAGCCAAATAACAACATTCAAATGATATATTTTCCATTGTTGAGTGTATGGTTGTCCAGTAATAGCGGAACTAGTCTACTTGTTTATGTCTTGATTCTGATGTTGGTGGGACAATTAATTGTCGTCTAGCAATAAATCTTGAGATTTGGAACGTGTGGCTTTGTTGTGTATTTGCCAAGTGGAAACATTTGACTTGGTTTAGTTTCACTTTACGCTGAAAGTGAAAGGATGGATAGACTGCTGAGAAACTGTGATACAAATTTTGAAGACAAATATATACCGATTTATATGAGGCAAAAAATTGCAAGAAAAGAACAGGAACTCGTAAAACACAAGAAGTATCAAATTCAGTTTTGCCACTCGCTTTCTGATGTTGTCAATTCCATATGTTGCAACATGGCATCAAAAGGGCTTGATGTCTTTGGCCCAGGCTACCCCCTCCTAAAACTCGCCTCTCATAAAATCAATAACAGCGCTGTTTTGTAAGTACACACGGAGCAGTCACAGATAGTACCTTTTTTCTCTGCCGCCTCCCCCTGCCATCAAACATGACGGAAGCACCAACAAACACGCAAACTGTTTCTTAATGGGGAACTTTTGTGTGATAGAAAAACTTATTTTTTTCTTGCTTTAAAATGCTATTTTATAACAATAAAGAAAATGCTTATTTCTGCTTTTATGTTGACTGCAATATAGAAACATGGATTTTTAAAAAAGAAATGTAACATTTTCTAATGTTTTCTAATGTTCGTTGCAGTGTCATTTCTATTACTTACATTGGTGTGTTTTCATTTGAAACACCTATTTTTGAAAAGGCGGTGGAAAAATTTTGTGTGTTTAAATGAGTCCAGCGAACTTGTCATGTTACAAACAACATGTCGACGTAAAAAGCTCTGCCTTAACTGCGCTGCCGTTCTTAAGAGGAAACAAATTGCTATATTTCCACGCGGATAACCATTCACCCCCTTACTCTCAGTTACAGAGAAAAAGGACTGCATTGGTGCTTGCCATTAATGGGATTCTGCTGGTCTTTGCAAAGGAAGATACCAGGTCTCTTATTTGGATTGTGAGAACGGAGAGAAACTTACTTTGCTCATTGACGTCAAGAGGGAGTCCATATCAGTTTAGGGTAATTCAAATCTCTCCCAAAAAGCTTTTAGTTGGTCGTGGATACAAATAAAATGCAGTACAAGGCCTCGTAAGGTTACTTTATTTGGATTATTAAGCTTTTATTTAATTTTTGCGAAGGACTTGCGTCGTTTTCGGTAAGTGTAGCTTTTATTTTAGCGGAACTGTGCTCACAAAAAGTACAATATCTGCATAGCAATGGAAATCTGCATCGGCATTTTGATTGAATTAACAACCCATATGATAGAACCGAAACACGTATTTATTGCCTTCTGGCTATAGACATATTTGGCCAACATTTTCAACAAACTGAAAACAGGCTAGTTAGCTCTTGATAGCACCATTTTCTGATCTCATACTGGTAATATTGCCTGGAAATTAGAGTAATTCATACTCCTCCAAAGCAGGCTAAGTCAATACGCGTGAAAACGTTTTCGAACATCTCCCTTTCCAAGGTTAATTAAAACCGATCTTTTTTTAAACATTCGTTATTATTTTATATTGTGACTTTTAGGTTTGGCACTTCTTTTCTGAAGTGTGGGCTATAACTGTGGGATTATCGCTCAACAATCACCAGTATTTTTATAAGAAAATGCCTATAGTTAATTATTTCAATGTAATGATTGACAGTTTAATAACATGTACTTTATTCAGGAAAAAAAAAAAATAAAGTAACGAAGAATACGCCAATATAAGTCAGAATCTTGTTGACATGAAGGAATAGGCTGTGAATAGGCTCGGAACATGCCGTGAATAGGCTGTGAATAGGTTGTAAATAGACTGTGAATGAGCTGTGAATAGCCTGTGAATAGGTTGTAAATAGGCTGTAAACAGGCTGTGAATGGCTCTCAATAGGCTGTAAAAGGGCGGTGAATAGACTTTAAATAGGCTGTAAACAGGCTGTGAATGGCTCTCAATAGGCTGTAAAAGGGCGGTGAATAGACTGTAAATCGGCTGTAAACAGGCTATGAATGGCTCTCAATAGGCTTCAAATCGACTGTGAATAGGCTGTAAACAGGCTGTGAACAGGCTGTAGAAAGGCTGCAATAGGCTGTGAATAGACTGTAAAAAGGCTGTGAATAGGCTGAAAATAGGCTGTAGGGCTAGCGCCATACGATCAGTGTTTTTGTAAATGGCAACGGTCTCCACATCTGCGCATGAACCCTTCAACATTCTAATTAAGGCGTATTTTTTACAGCCGCCCCCCCCCCCGCCTCTCCTCCTCCCTCCCCCGCCAGACTAGTTACTGTCATTGTCAAGAACCTTGGAAATAGCACAAGGTCTTCTTTTTATTTAAAACAGTCTGGTTCAAATTCAATCTCTTTTGTGACAGTAAACACAGAACTGGAGTGCCTTTAAATACTTATTTTATGATGATATGAGATTTCTAAAGCGCTTAATGCACAAAATCCTCAAGTGCTGTACATTCCAACAAATGTACTTACACATACAATACCACTGTTATGAGTTGTAATAAGAATCATAACAATATGAAAGTAATACTGAGTTCTGTAACATAAAATGAATAAAACTAAAAGGTATTAATAATAACAGTAAACTAAAACCAATGAGTAAATTACTTTACAAACAAATATGTATTCGCTACGAGTGTCTCCGGGAAGATCCTTCTACAGCCGTGGGCCACTATTTGCTAAGGCTGTGTTTCCGTAGCTGTTGTTGATTTAATGTGAACATAACAGATTTAAGTTGCCGGATCGGAGGGTTCTAGGGGGGGGGGGGGGGTTGATTTACTGTAAAAACTTCCGAAATATACTGCGGTGCCGTGTCAGGCTTTATGAATTAAAATTGGTAACTTGAATATAATTCGTTTTTTTCGATGGGTAACCAATGGAGTTCTTGAAGCTTGGTGGAGGCACTGTGATATCTGTCGGATTTAAGAATAAGTCTTGCTGCATGGCTTTGAACTACCTGTAGGCGGTTAATTAGATAATCAGAACAATCGTGTAGTAACGAATCAGCGTAATCCAGGCGTGAAATCACGTATGCACGAACCAGTTGTTCCGTGGCATTAGGCGTAAGAAAGCGTCGAATTCGTTCAATGTTCCTCAGACAGAACAGTGAGCATGGTACATTAAAAATAAGGAGTTAAAAAGGAAGGTAAATTTAATCCGTGGCACGTAATCTCAGAAATATTGCCATGGATCTTAGGAGTAAATCTTTGAACTGAAGGTCGATATTTGGGCAATCAAAGGCCATCGACAGTCTCGTGTAACAACACGTGCCACATCACGTGCCACAATACGTGCCACGTCACGTGCCGCATCAGTTTACTTACAGCAAAGACTATATACTACTAGTAGTAAACAGTCTTTGCTTACAGGCAGACAGTGTATTGCATGCATTAAAATTGTTACTAAAATAATTCAGATTACGGTACTACTGGGAGGAACCTCTGTCAAATAAAACGTACATAATATTTATGCGAAATTCCTACTAACAAGTGCTTTAAAACCAGAACCAGATTTACAGCTCTAGAATATTTAGACTCGCGCACATGTGTGTCCGTACAAGTGTGTGTACTTGTATAATGTGCCCAACACGTGCATGTGCTTATGTACGTTTGTCCGTGTGTTTGTCTGCTTGCATACATGCGTCGTACACGTGTGTGTGTGTGTGTGTGTGTGTGTATCTACATGTGTATGTGTGTCTCGTGTGTGTGCTTGCATGCGTGTGTGAGCCTACATTCCTGTGTCCGGTCACTTGCGTGTTTATTTACATATGTGTGTGTCCGTGCATGTGTGTTAGCCTATGTCCTTGTCTGTGCACATATGTGTGTCCATATGCATACATGTGTGCTCACTTATATGTGTCTGTACACTTGCTTGCATGTTTACATAAATGCATCTGTATGAGCACGTGTGCACCTACATACACGTGCCACATGCTTGCGTGTATGCTTATATCTAATTACTAGCACCGAAGTACTGACTTGGGTTGGGTGGGAGGGGGGAGGGGTGGCCGGGTGAGAACTCGGAATGCGCCGCGACCCATCTACTTCTCGTGTTTCCCCCGCCTTTTTGTCTTTCTGTTGCTATTTTTACTCCAGTAATTATATACATTTACGTGATCAACAAACATCAAACACTCCCCAGACTTTAAAAAAAGGCGGCGTGTCAGGGAATGAAATGTTTGAAGACCGTGAGGAATATAAAAACAGTCATCAGTAACGGAGTCACTCATTTGTAGGTGCCCTCTGTCTATCCCACGCACATAGACATAAAAGCATTGACTACACCGGGTTACATAGCAATTTTTAAGCTTGGCCTTGAAGGACGGGGTATTTTCAAACTTTTACACTGGGCATCCTCCCCCCTCCCCGCCCCCCCCCCACCCCATCCCAGCAGGACCACTTCTTTATTTGCAGTTTTAGTGACCCGGCAGGGGGGATGAGAAAACGAGATTACTTTTCTGTGGCCTTACACAAGAGTTACACAGATAAGGAATTTTGCTTCACTCAGGTTTCACTGTTTCTCATTTCGGCTTTATGTTGATTTGAACAACACATTGTGAAAACATTTCCTTTTTTTTGTAAACAAAGATGCCAAATAATGCAGTCTAATTGATAAAGAAGAAAAGTACTTTGTTCTTGTAAAAGCTCAACAGTCGCTACATTGCTCGCTTACCGTCATCATCTTCAGATTTTTCTCATTTCTTGTATCATTAAACTATAATAACTCATCATTTGGAATTCGGTAGCTTCATTTGCACAATAAATAACGATGCTAATTGTTGTGCAGTATGAGTAATTAGCCTGCCTTTTGTGTTGTTGTTGTTGTTGTTGTTGTTTTTTTTTTTTTTTTTGCCTAAGTTGTAACCATATCGATGCTACACCGCTACGTAGAAACGACGTCACTACATAGAAAAGAAATCGCCACGCAGAAGCGACGTTGCTACGTAGAAACGACGTCGGCACACAGAAAGGAAATCGCTGTGCGAAAACAACGCCAGTCCGACGTGTTAAACTGACGCGTTGTCCTCTTGCTTGGCTGTGGGAGCGATGGGATGAACTAAATAGACCAAAAATACATCCGCGCAAAGATCTGCATTCTTCCCCCCCCCCCAAAAAAAAAAGAAAATGAAAGAATCTTTAGGCTCAAACTCAGAGGAATTCTAAGGCCTTTTCTCTCCATTAAGACTAATCATGTGCTATTTCAGAGCTAACAGGAACAATAATAAGCCTAATGTCAATATCCGTTTCTTGACACTGATCTTAATGATGTCCAAGCCTAAATTGATCTGGAATTGGCTGCCCCTAATTGGGGTTTGCTTCCATGCACTTTACAGGCACTGTCTTCACGCACTTTACAGGCACTGTCTTCATGCACTTTACAGGCACTGTCTTCATGCACTTTACAGACACTGACTTCATGCACTTTACAGACACTGTCGTCATGCACTTTACAGGCACTGCCTTCATGGACTTTATAGGCACTGTCTTCATGCACTTTACAGACACTGTCTTCATGCAATTTCCAAGAACTGTCTTCATGCACTTTACAGACACTGTCTTCATGCACTTTACAGGCACTGTCTTCATGCACTTTACAGACACTGTCTTCATGCACTTTACAGGCACTGTCTTCATGCACTTTACAGACACTGTCTTCATGCACTTTACAGAAACTGTCTTCATGCACTTTACAGGCACTGTCTTCATGCACTCTACAGACACTTTCTTCATGCACTTTACAGACACTGTCTTCATGCACTTTACAGACACTGTCTTCATTCACTTTACAGACACTGTCTTCATGCACTTTACATGCACTGTCTTCATGCACTTTACAGGCACTGTCTTCATGCACTTTACAGACACTGTCTTCATGCACTTTACAGACACTGTCTTCATGCACTCTACAGACACTGTCTTCATGCATTTTACAGGCACTGTCTTCATGCCATTTACAGACACTGTCTTCATGCACTTTACAGACACTATCTTCATGCACTTTTACAGACACTGTCTTCACGCACTTTACAGGCACTGTCTTCATGCACTTTACAGGCACTGTCTTCACGCACCTTACAGACACTGTCTTCACGCACTTTACAGGCACTGTCTTCATGCACTTTACAGGCACTGTCTTCACGCACTTTACAGGCACTGTCTTCACGCACTTTACAGGCACTATCTTCATTCACTTTACAGGCACTGTCTTCATGCACTTTCCAAGAACTGTCTTCATGCACTTTACAGACACTGTGGACATGCACTTTACAGACACTGTCTTCATGCACTTTACCTGCACTGACTTCACGCACTTTACAGGCACTGTCTTCACGCACCTTACAGACACTGTCTTCACGCACTTTACAGGCACTGTCTTCACGCACTTTACAGGCACTGTCTTCACGCACTTTACATGCACTGTCTTCACGCACTTTACAGGCACTGTCTTCACGCACTTTACAGGCACTGTCTTCATTCACTTTACAGGCACTGTCTTCATGCACTTTACAGGCGCTGTCTTCATGCACTTTAAAGACATTGTCTTCATGCACTTTACAGGCACTGTCTTCATGCACTTTACAGGCACTGTCTTCATGCACTTTACAGACACTGTCTTCATGCACTTTGCAGACACAGTCTTCATGCACTTTACATGCACTGTCTTCATGCACTTTACAGGCGCTGTCTTCATGCACTTTACATGCACTGTCTTCATGCACTTTACAGACACTGACTTCATGCACTTTACAGGCACTGTGTTCATGCACTTTACAGACACTGTCTTCATGCACTTTACAGACACTGTCTTCATGCACTTTACATGCACTGTCTTCATGCACTTTACAGGCACTGTCTTCATGCACTTTCCAAGAACTGTCTTCATGCACTTTACAGACACTGCCTTCGTGCACTTTACAGACACTGTCTTCATGCACTTTACAGACACTGTCTTCATGCACTTTACAGGCACTGTCTTCGCCCACTTTACCTGCACTGTCTTCACGTACTTTACAGGCACTGTCTTCATGCACTTTACAGGCACTGTCTTCATGCACTTTACAGACACTGTCTTCACGCACTTTACAGGCACTGTCTTCATGCACTTTACACGCACTGTCTTCATGCACTTTACAAGTACTGTCTTCACGCACTTTACAGGCACTGTCTTCATTCACTTTACATGCACTGTCTTCATGCACTTTACAGGCACTGTCTTCATGCTCTTTACAGGCACTGTCTTCATGCACTTTACAGGCACTGTCTTCATGCACTTTACAGACACTGTCTTCATGCACTTTACAGGCACTGTCTTCAGGCACTTTACAGGCACTGTCTTCATGCACTTTACAGACACTGTCTTCATGCACTTTCCAAGAACTGTCTTCATGCACTTTACAGACACTGTCTTCATGCACGTTGCAGACACTGTCTTCATGCACTTTACAGACTCTGTCTTCATGCACTTTACATGCACTGTCTTCATGCACTTTACAGGCGCTGTCTTCATGCACTTTACAGACACTGTCTTCATGCACTTTACAGGCACTGTCTTCATGCACTTTACAGACACTGTCTTCATGCACTTTACAGACACTGTCTTCATGCACTTTCCAAGAACTGTCTTCATGCACTTTACAGACACTGTCTTCATGCACTTTACTTGCACTGTCTTCATGCACTTTACAGGCACTGTCTTCATGCACCTTACAGGCACTGTCTTCATGCACTTTACATGCACTGTCTTCATGCACTTTATAGGCACTGCCTTCATGGACTTTATAGGCACTGTCTTCATGCACTTTACAGGCACTTTCTTCATGCACTTTACAGGCACTGTCTTCATGCACTTTACAGACACTGTCTTCATGCACTTTACAGGCACTGTCTTCATTCACTTTACAAGCACTGTCTTCATGCACTTTACAGGCACTGTCTTCATGCAATTTACAGAACTGTCTTCATGCACTTTACAGGCACTGTCTTCATGCACTTTACAGGCACTGTCTTCATGCACTTTCCAAGAACTGTCTTCATGCACTTTACAGACACTGTCTTCACGCACTTTACAGACACTGTCTTCATGCACTTTTCAGGCACTGCCTTCATGGACTTTATAGGCACTGTCTTTCATGCACTTTACAGGCACTGTCTTCATGCACTTTCCAAGAACTGTCTTCATGCACTTTACAGGCACTGTCTTCATGCAATTTACAGCACTGTCTTCATGCACTTTACAGGTATTGTCTTCATGCACTTTACAGGCACTGTCTTCACGCACTTTACAGACACTGTCTTCATGCACTTTTCAGGCACTGCCTTCATGGACTTTATAGGCACTCTCTTCATGCACTTTACAGACACTGTCTTCATGCACTTTCCAAGAACTGTCTTCATGCACTTTTTAGACACTGTCTTCATGCACTTTACAGGCACTGTCTTCATGCACTTTACAGACACTCTCTTCATGCACTTTACAGACACTGTCTTCATGCACTTTACAGACACTCTCTTCATGCACTTTACAGGCACTGTCTTCATGCACTTTACAGACACTCTCTTCATGCACTTTCCAAGAACTGTCTTCATGCACTTTACAGACACTGTCTTCATGCACTTTACAGGCACCGTCTTCAAGCACTTTACAGGCACTGTCTTCATGCACTTTACAGGCACTGTCTTCACGCACTTTACAGACACTGTCTTCATGCACTTTACAGGCACTGCCTTCATGGACTTTATAGGCACTGTCTTCATGCACTTTACAGACACTGTCTTCATGCACTTTACAGACACTGTCTTCATGCACTTTACAGGCACTGTCTTCATGCACTTTACAGGCACTGTCTTCATGCACTTTCCAAGAACTGTCTTCATGCACTTTACAGACACTCTCTTCATGCACTTTACAGGCACTGTCTTCATGCACTTTAAAGACACTGTCTTCATGCACTTTCCAAGAACTGTCTTCATGCACTTTACAGACACTGTCTTCATGCACTTTACAGACACTGTCTTCAAGCACTTTACAGGCACTGTCTTCATGCACTTTACATGCACTGTCTTCACGCACTTTACAGACACTGTCTTCATGCACTTTACAGGTACTGCCTTCATGGATTTTATAGGCACTGTCTTCATGCACTTTACAGATTCTGTCTTCATGCACTTTACAGACACTGTCTTCATGCACTTTACAGGCACTGTCTTCATGCACTTTACAGGCACTGTCTTCATGCACTTTACAGACACTGTCTTCATGCACTTTACAGACACTGTCTTCATGCACTTTACATGCACTGTCTTCATGCACTTTACAGGTTGCTCCGTTACGCCCTTTCGGTCTTTTAATCCTACCGGAATTTGTGTTTGGTGACGAAAGAACAGTTAATAGAACAATATTTTAACCAAAATATGCAACGCCTCGTATTATTTCATCCGATTTAGAATTGCTTATCAAAACGAAAAGGAGATGCCCTTTCCCGAGTGTAAAATTTAAAATAATATCTACCGTGCAATGTCGACAATCCCCAAAGGTCCACTTGGTATCATATGTGTTACCATGTGCCCGGGGGATGGGGCCACTTGGTATCATATGTGTTACCATGTGTCCGGGGGTGTGGGCCACTTGGTATCATATGTGTTACCATGTGTCCAGGGGTGGGGGCCACTCATCTACCAACTGGTTAACACACGTGTCCGTGACTTTTTAAAACGCTTCCTAAATACGGTGTGCTAATTAAAACAAAATACCCCTATTTTATCAACAAGAACCCCCTTTTTGTGGGTAGCGCGAAGCACTGAATGAAAATTACCCCCTGCCCTTTTTAACAAAATTGGCACTGCGCGCGGACCGCGTCTGATCGCAAAATTACCCCTTCTCCGCCTTTTTTTTTTGGGGGGGGGGGGGGTTGTGCGTGGTAAGAGATGTGATACAAAAGGTGACTTGCAATAAAAGGCAGAGTTTTTCACAGTCTGTGGGTGGGGCCATTTATTTACCCTATGCATCACCAGTACACTACCATCGTTCACTTTTCTCACAACAAGTGGGTGGGTGGGGGGATTTGCTAACTCTATGCACTGGTGGTAGACTGCCATCAGCCACTTTTTACCATGTTTCTTTCGTTGCCTCTTAAAACTCTTAACCCTGGCAAGGAGTGTGTGTGGATGGGGGGAGAGGGGGGGATGGGATGTAGGGGAGGGGCAGGAGGCCCTTAGGCCTATGTTACCATGCGTGTAAAAACGCGGATATTTTAAGGACAGACGCGGTCCTCGCAGAGTGCCAATTTCGTTAAAAGGGGAGTTCAGTACTCTGAAATTCATACAAAAAGGGGGGGTTATTTCGGAGCTGCACTCCACGCCCGACAAAACAGGGGTTGGGAGGGGGGTGGGGGGTAAAACGTGGTGTACACATTTCTCAATTGTATCTGCCTCGTTCTCAGATTGTAGTCAGGTGTGCGCTCTGCCTGAGCCTTTGCTTCAGAACGCATTACGGTGAACTGAAAACAGTGAGTTTTTAACACTTGACAAGCCTTTGACTAGCAAGGTGTTTCTGAATTTGTGCGAGCAGCCGTTGGTATCTTTTTTAAACACTTTACAAGCCTTTGGTTTGCAAGGGATATATGAATTTGTGCGAGCAGCCGTTCGTCCTTTTTTTCCTTCTTGACAGTTTTTCCGATTTTTTGTGTCTTCTTCTCTGACACTATGGGCCCTAGGACCATGAAAAATGGGACTTATGAAGAGCTTGATCTGAACGTGTGCATGTCACTTTTTATTTTCGTCTTCGATTTCGTTTTCTTTGTTAAATCGCTATGTGAAAAGAGTGTATTGTTTGCAAGTAAATGCAGAGCATTTAACGTGGGAACAGGACAATTCCCCCCCAGACAATTCCCCCCCAGTCAATTCCCCCCCCCCCGACAATTCCCCCCCGAACAATTCCCCCCGTAGGACAATTCCCCCCGAGGACTATTCCCCCCCAATTCATTTTTATTTTTTTATTTTTTCTTTTCTTTGTATTTTCTCTCTCTCTCTCTCTCTCTCTCTCTCTCTCTCTTTTTTTTTTTTTTTTTTTTTTTTTTACAAATTATTGCCCTTTTATTTTCTAATTCTTATCTTCCATCCCAACTAATGAACTTGAAGTTGACCACCGCAGGCCTAGCAAAAACGAATCAAAGCTTTAAATTCCGGGGTCATTGGGGTACATCGGTTGGATCCGCTCCAATGTTCGGGGTACACCTGGTCAAATTATGGGTGGCCGCCTGCCCGAGCCAACACGTCGCCAGTACGCCAACTCTGCACAAGGCGTTCGTCAAATAGTCCGCGACTTCGAACACCGACAGATTGTTGACTATTTGCGTCCACAACATCAGGTTTTAAATGACAGAAAAGACTTTCGTTCCAGACAGAAGAATTTTGCATTTTTGATTTTATTTTTTGATTTTATTTTTTATTTTTAGTTTTGTTTTGGCATTCAAAGTAAAACAAAAATAAAAATTAAGTAGGGGGGGGATAGTCCTCGGGGGGAATTGTCCTACGGGGGCAATTGTTCGGGGGGGAATTGTCGGGGGGGAGTTGTCTGGGGGGGAGTTGTCTGGGGGGAATTGTCGTAGACCCTTTAACGTACATCACAGAACACAGTTGCTGAGCTTTATGCGAGCTCTCACTGCGTAAATAGATAACACGGCGTATGCCTGCTCAGTCAATAAAACCTTAAGCCAACCAAAACCAAACACTTCTTGGCTTATAAGACGTATCCAAGCTGTGTTGTTTACAGTATATTATTCAAGAAATGAGCCATTGAAGGAAGTATTTTTGCGTTTTAATTTTTGTCAAGTGTTTAACATTTCGCTAGCGAAATAAGGTTCTAGTTTTTCTTGACAGTGAACGGGATTTTTTTGTGTCATCTACTAAGCTGACACTACGGGCCCTAGGGCCACGAAACTTGGGACTTAGGTAGAACTTGATATAAACGTGTGCATGACACTTTTTATTTTCTCCTTCGATATCGTTTTCTTGTTTAAAACGCCGTGTGAAAGGAGTATTTTATTTTGCAAGTAAATGTGGAGCATTTATCACACAGTTGCTCAGCTTTATGCGAGCTCTCACTGCGTAAATAGATAACACGGCGTATGCCTGCTCAGTCAATAAAACCTTAAGTCTACAAAAACTAAACACTACTTGGCTTATAAGACGTTCTTCTCTGGCACTATGGACCCTAGGACAACGAAACTTTGGACTTGTGTAGAACATGTGAATAATAAGAATAACAACACGGATAACTTTGGCGGGGGCCATGGCCCCCAGTTTCAGAAAATGGTCCACTAAAATTTTCGCTGGGGTCGCGATGGCCCCCAGATTCCATAAATTGCCCCCAATTTTTAAGGGTGGGTTCCATTGTATGCATGTTGTAAAATACTTTATATTCAAGAAATAACCAATTGAAGGAAGTATTTTTGCGTTTTAATTTTTGTCAAGTATTTAACATTGCGCTAGCGAAATGCGGTTCTAGTTTTATTTGACATCCGTTTCGAGGTGAGAGTTACAGATCGTCCGCGTTTGGTTAAAATAAGGAACATTTTTTTAGACTTGGTACTCCACCTTTAAGATACATTTTAAAAAGCCACGGACGCGTATGGTAATCAGCTTGTAGGTAAAGTAATATAAAATCGACTGGCCGTAGGGTGAAAAATATGAAAATATATACGGGAGAAATAAAGCCGATCAACCAAATGGGCCTACTATTTTTATTGATTTATTTTACGTCTGTATTTTTGCTTAAATAAAAGAATAAATCTATTAGTCATGTTAATTTTATTCCTCAGCATGTCAAAACTGTTTTAGTTTATTACTTTCACTTTCACTGTGTTTATGGAGACCACTTGTTTCCCTGCGCAGCCGACATCATTGAACTGAGTGGGAACCACCGCTCCCCCTCCCCCCTTCCCCCTCGCCCCCCCCCCGCCCACCCAGCCCATTATGTAACAGACGTTTTGTTGTCGCAGGTCCTTGGCATTCGCCGTGCTCCAGACATCTTTCAGTCGTTGGGGATATCTGAACCAGCAGGTAATGTTATTAATGCTATAATTTTATAGTCTCCTTTCAGTCCCACCCGAAAAAGGTGATGATCAGAAAATTGCTGTTGCTATCTTGCCGTGGCAAGAAATAGCCTGACTAAGCGGATGTGACTGTTATCAGAGCACAACTTGCTGAAAGCTTGGAGAAAAGAATACCGCTCGTCACTTTCTGGGCGTGTGGCGTTATTTTTTTTATTTTTTTTTTTTTTTTGGAGGGGTGCCTTTTTTTTCTTTTATGAGATAGTTGAAGGTAATTTTTAGTGCTCAGAGAGGGTACACCCATAATGGGGTTGGGTGGGTCTGTGGGGCGGGAAAACTCATTTCGAATTAAAGTAACACACAAACAAAAAATCAGTAATCTTTGAATTTTTCTCGGTTGGGTGAATTTTTAGGGTCGCCTTTCATGAGAAATTGAGTAATATTTCGATCTGAGCATTCTGTCGTGGAGCGGTGCTTCAGTGTCATTCTGCCTGCGGCCAACTTGCCCGGGATGTCACATCTGGCCATGACCATTTTGTCTTGGAGCGGCAGTGTCATTCTGCCTGCTTCCAACTTGTCCGGGATGTCATATCTTGCCATGACCATTTTGTCCCGGAGCGGTGCTTCAGTGTCATTCTCCCTGAGGCCAACTTGTCCGGGATGTCATATCTGGTCATGACACTGCCTTTTTCAGACAGCCCTTAGGCCAATACGCTATGACTATTTGGGATACAATACATCTTCTATGTTTTCGTTGTTATAAAACAGCTGCCCTCTGGAGAGATCTATCTATTATGTATAGCACAGTGCGAATGGATTTTTAAAAGAAGCAGTTCCAGCCTTTCCTTCATGTCATTTTTGCAGAATAGTAGGGTAGAAATAAGAGTTCTACCACACATTTGTGGTAGAACTCTTAAGAGTTCTGCCACACAAAGTGTGGCAGAACTCTTAAGAGTTCTACCACAAATGTGTGGTAGAACTCTTATTTGTATGTGAAGAGTTGTGCGGCAGTGTATCGGGCGCAGATAGAGTATGACGAAAGAAAACGTCATTTGATGCAAGGATTGCGATAGCGATATAGCGAGCGAAAGTGTGTTTCCGGTGAAAGGTCTTGAAACGTCTGGAGTGAAGGAGGGTGTGTGTGCGGAGACGGGGTGGGGTGAAAGGGTGTGTGGAGAGAGACAGAGAGAGACAGAGACAGAGACAGAGACAGAGAGAGTTATAAGAGTTTTATTTTAAAAAGCATTTCCCACACATTCTCATGCATACACATAGCGGTGAAATTCCTGTTGATGTTGAGACTGAAAATCCCTCTATGTTTCATAGAGGAAGGCCTGGTAGTCGACATATACCTCTTCCCATAAATCGGCATCCTTCTTTGAGAAATGATAAGCCACCAGGCGTTCCTGTGTAAAGAACTCGTTTTTATATTTTTTTTTTGACACGTCCGCTCTCTGGAAAGCTCTGCAGGCAAATGCAGGCGGAGATGACGAAATGTGTGAAACGTCAGACCACCCCCCCACCCCCCCCACCCCTCCCCAATCGCGTTTTCGCCGTTGGCGTCTCGAGTGAAAGAGGCTGCTTACGGGACACACTGGGGGAAGAGTATATACACAGCAGCAACACTTGCTTGACGTTTGGCGTTTTCGCCGTTAGCGTCTCGAGTGAAAGAAGCTGCTTACGGGACACACTGGACCACGGTCTATTGAAACGTCAGACCACCCCCCCCCCCACCCCTCCCCAAAAAGCCGAGACGTCTCGAGTGAAAGGGTGTGTGTGCGCCGAGACGGTTGCCGCATTGCAAAGCATGTCAGACCACCCCCCCCACCCCCCCCCCACCCCTCCCCAAAAAGCCGAGACGTCTCGAGTGAAAGGGTGTGTGTGCGCCGAGACGGTTGCCGCATTGCAAAGCATGTCAGACCACCCCCCCCACCCCCCCCACCCCTCCCCAAAAAGCCGAGACGTCTCGAGTGAAAGGGTGTGTGTGCGCCGAGACGGTTGCCGCATTGCAAAGCATGTCAGACCACCCCCCCACCCCCCCCACCCCTCCACAATCGCGTTTTCGCCGTTGGCGTCTCGAGTGAAAGAGGCTGCTTACGGGACACACTGGGGGAAGAGTATATACACAGCAGCAACACTTGCTTGACGTTTGGCGTTTTCGCCGTTAGCGTCTCGAGTGAAAGAAGCTGCTTACGGGACACACTGGACCACGGTCTATTGAAACGTCAGACCACCCCCCCCACCCCTCCCCAAAAAGCCGAGACGTCTCGAGTGAAAGGGTGTGTGTGCGCCGAGACGGTTGCCGCATTGCAAAGCATGTCAGACCACCCCCCCCCACCCCCCCCCACCCCTCCCCAAAAAGCCGAGACGTCTCGAGTGAAAGGGTGTGTGTGCGCCGAGACGGTTGCCGCATTGCCAAGCACGTTAGACCACCCCCCCCACCCCCCCACCCCTCCCCAAAAAAAAAAAAAAAAAGCCGAGACGTCTCGAGTGAAAGGGTGTGTGTGCGCCGAGACGGTGTGGAGATAGAGTTTTAAAGCATTTCCCATTCTCATGCATACTTTTCCAAACAGAGTTGTTCTCGAGTGAAGGAGGGTGTGTGTGCCGAGACGGGGTGGGGTGAAAGGGTGTGTGTGGAGAGAGACAGAGAGAGTTTTTTTTGAAAGAAGGCGTGAGTGTCTCGAGTGAAAGGGTGTGTGCCGTGCCGAGACGGGGTGTGGGGTGTGTGGGGTGTGGAGAGACAGAGACAGAGAGTTTTTTTTTTTTGAAAGAAGGCGTGAGTGTCTCGAGTGAACGAGGGTGTGTACGCCGAGACGGGTGCCGCATTGTTGCATGCATTGCAAAGCACGTCCGTTGAAACGTCAGACCACCCCCCCCCCCCACCCCTCCCCAAGCGAGAGACGAGAGAGTGTGACGAAAGAAAACGTCATATGATGCAAGGATGCTGCTGCATGGATTACGATTGCGAGGGATTGCGAGCGAAAAGTGTGTTTCCGGTGGAAGGATTGGGAAAGGTTGTAGAATGGTGCAATGGTAGAATGGTATGGGGGGGGGGCTTGTGAAAAAAAAAAAAAAAAAAAAAAAAAAAAAGCCGAGACGTCTCGAGTGAAAGGGGGTGTGCCGTGCCGAGACGGTGTGGAGATAGAGTTTTAAAGCATTTCCCCATTCTCATGCATACTTTTCCAAACAGAGTTGTTCTCGAGTGAACGAGGGTGTGTGCGCCGAGACGGTGTGGAGATAGAGTTTTAAAGCATTTCCCCATTCTCATGCATACTTTTCCAAACAGAGTTGTTCTCGAGTGAAGGAGGGTGTGTGTGCCGAGACGGGGTGGGGTGAAAGGGTGTGTGTGGAGAGAGACAGAGAGAGACAGAGAGACAGAGAGAAGAAGGTGTGTCTCGAGTGAAAGGGTGTGTGCCGTGCCGAGACGGTGTGGAGATAGAGTTTTAAAGCATTTCCCATTCTCATGCATACTTTTCCAAACAGAGTTGTTCTCGAGTGAAGGAGGGTGTGTGTGCCGAGACGGGGTGTGGGGTGTGTGGGGTGTGGAGAGACAGAGACAGAGAGTTTTTTTGTTTTTTTTTTGGAAAGAAGGCGTGAGTGTCTCGAGTGAACGAGGGTGTGTACGCCGAGACGGGTGCCGCAGTGCAAAGCATGTCAGACCACCCCCCCCCCACCCCTCCCCCAAGAATCTCCGAGACGTCTCGAGTGAAAGGGGGTGTGTACGCCGAGACGGGTGCCGCATTGCAAAGCATGTCAGACCACCCCCCCCCACCCCTCCCCCAAGAATCTCCGAGACGTCTCGAGTGAAAGGGGGTGTGTACGCCGAGACGGGTGCCGCATTGCAAAGCATGTCAGACCACCCCCCCCCCCACCCCTCCCCCAAGAATCTCCGAGACGTCTCGAGTGAAAGGGGGTGTGTGTGCCGAGACGGGTGCCGCAGTGCAAAGCATGTCAGACCACCCCCCCCCCACCCCTCCCCCAAGAATCTCCGAGACGTCTCGAGTGAAAGGGGGTGTGTGCGCCGAGACGGGTGCCGCATTGTTGAAACGTCAGACCACCCCCCCCCCACCCCTCCCCCCCAAAAAAAAAAAAAGCCGAGACGTCTCGAGTGAAAGAAGCTGCTTACGGGACACACTGGGGGAAGAGTATATACACAGCAGCAACACTTGCTTGACGTTTGGCGTTTTCGCCGTTAGCGTCTCGAGTGAAAGAGGCTGCTTACGGGACACACTGGGGGAAGAGTATGTACACAGCAGCAACACTTGCTTGACGTTTCGCGTTTTCGCCGTTGGCGTCTCGAGTGAAAGAGGCTGCTTACGGGACACACTGGGGGAAGAGTATGTACACAGCAGCAACACTTGCTTGACGTTTCGCGTTTTCGCCGTTGGCGTCTCGAGTGAAAGAGGTTGCTTACGGGACACACTGGGCCACTGGGAATCGCTACCAGTGCCACTTGCTTCACCGTCTCGTTTCGTTGGCGTCTCGCTTGACTCAGCGGCGGATGGTTGGGTATAAAAGAGAGGGGGTGTGTGTGGACCTCATCAGTACAGTGTAGCAGTGTACAGTGTAGCAGTGTACAGTGTAGCAGTCATGGAGAACAAGACAAGGAGCGCAACAAGCAACGCAGCGGCGGCAGGCAGGCAGGCAGCAGCGCAGCGCAGCAAGCAACAGCAAGCAACAGCAAGCAACAGCAAGCAACAGCAAGCAAGGATGGCTATGAATTCAGACACATCAGTGTTTTGTCATGAGTGCAAACAGACATTTCCATTTCTGGACTTGTATGTGGCACATACATGTAAACCAGCAAGGTTGAAACGTGCTATAGAAGAGCTTGTTCAGCAGATAGAAGTGAAGAGACAAAAGACGATGGAAGATAGCATTATCAGATCTGATCCGTTCCTCTGCGGTGAATGTGCAAAGATATTTCCATCTATGGATGCGTTTGACACACATGTATGCAGGATGCTTCCAAAGAGAGTACAAGTAGGGAAAGGGAGAAGAGTGAGTCTTGGTGAAAATGCACAGGAAAGACGGTTTGAGCCTGAAGATGGATCGGATTTATTACTTGAAATGCGGCAACAAGAGAATCGGATTAAGAGACATTTGTTGGAGACCTTAAACCATGGCATGAAATGGTACATTGTCGTGCATGCACGCTTCAAGAAACTGACGGCGAATGCTGAAGGTGTGATGGTAGAACAAGTGGATAATGCTTTTATCAGCAGTCGAACACATATAGCCTACAATCCAGAGGATATTGAACAGGACTTGCCAGAAGCCTATAAAGAATTGTTTACCAAGTTTGATGAACATGAGCGACAAGGGTCTGGCTGGGTGTTGGATAACATCCTGTATATTGAAGTGCATACAGCTACATCAGCACCTCTGGAAGCGAGCAGTTATATCAAACTGCCGAAGAGAGTGAAGGATACAAAGGCTGTGTTAAACATTCAGAATAAAGACAACAAGTGTTTCTTATGGTCAGTACTGGCTCACCTTCACCCTTCAACAGATAGAAACCCACAGCGTGTGCATCTATACAAGGTATTTGAGAATGAATTGAAGGTGGAAGGCATGACATTTCCGACACCGACGAAGGACATTCCAAAGTTTGAAAAGGAGAATGATGTGTCCATCAACGTGTTTGGATATGAACAGGAGGTCGTTGTTCCGATACAACTGAGTCGAAACACCAGCAGCGCTAGCAGCGCTAGCAGCGCTAACAGCGCTAGCAGCGCGAGAGAAATCAACTTACTTTTGATTAGCAATGACAAGACAAGGCATTATTGTCTCATCAAGAATTTCAGCAGACTGATGGCTTATCGTACCAAGTATAATGGAGCAATGTTTTATTGTTTCAACTGTCTTCACGGGTTTACACGACAAGATCTGTTAGACAAGCATCGCGAAGTGTGTGGCAAGCATGGAGCGCAACGTTTATCATTTCCCAAGGAACCCTTTATCAAGTTTAAGAATGTAGCCAAACAACAGCGAGTCCCTTTTGTGATTTATGCCGACTTTGAATGTTTCACGAAAAAGCATGAAGAAGTGAGGTACCAGCATCATCGTCCAAACAGCTTTGCCTATGTGGTTGTGAGCCAGTATGAGACACGCGCCCCAGTCCTGTATCGAGGAGACAATGCTGTGAAAGTCTTTTTAGACCATATGGTGACTGAGCGTGATCGTATTGTGCACGGTTTACAACAGCCAAAGGAGATGGTGATGACTCGTGAAGACAAAGAGGATTTCAGGACTGCGGTCGACTGCTACATTTGTCATGAGCCTCTAGGAGCAGATCATGTGAGAGATCATGATCATATCAATGGCAAATACCGTGGAGCTGCACATAGTGAATGCAATTTGCAATTCCGATTTCGAAAGGATCAGCAGGGGGATAAAGATTCGTTTATCATCCCTGTCTTTTTCCACAATTTGCGAGGTTATGACAGTCATTTGATCATGGAGGAAATTGGAAAGTTTAAAAATGAAACGATTACAGTCATTCCCAACACCGTTGAGAAATATATTGCATTCACCATGAGCAATCTGAAATTTACGGATAGCTTTCAGTTCATGAGTACGTCTCTACAGAAGTTGGTCTCCAACCTGGCGGCAGAAGGGAAAGAGAACTTTTATCACATGACCTCTCACATTCACGATAGCGACCAGCAAGAGTTACTGTTGAGAAAGGGAGTGTACCCCTACGATTACGTGGATGAGCCATCCAAGTTTGCTGAAACACAACTGCCGTCCAAGGACAAGTTTTACAGTCAGCTTAGTGAAGAAGGCATTAGTGATGAGGATTATGCACATGCACAGAAGGTGTGGGAGACATTCCACTGTACAACATTTGGCGACTACCATGACTTGTACCTGAAATCGGATGTGTTACTGCTGGCTGACG
>OX457027.1:12299655-12344992 GCA_949752745.1 Protula sp. h YS-2021 | reverse complement strand
TGACCAATCCGTGTTGAAAGATCACCTAGACAAGTTGAGATACCCGGCTTTCTCCTAGCCGTCTCGGATGAATTAGAAGTGCGTGTGACTGAGAACGGTCTAGACGTGTTTTGTACAATTTCGCCAATATGACGAGCTTACAGAAGGCTGCGACATCATCACCCTCAGCACCGTGGAATGGAACGCGCTGTTTGCACGCATTGGATTGGGAAGAATCTTCTGCTTGAATTCAAAGAGGATGGAATACAACTCAAGCGGGGTACCAAATCCATTGAGGTGACACAGCCTATGCGGCTGATGGACCTTAGAAGAAGGATATGAACTGAAACTGTCTGAAACATGAAACTGTTAAAGTGATAAAGTTTGGTGATGTGTGTTATGTGAGCTTTCATAGCATTTACAAACGTGGATGTAATGTCTATGATACCTATATTAATTTAAATTGTAATGAATGGCATGCATTGATCCATGTATTGAAAGAAGAAACTTGTAAATAAAAATTTGTAGATAAGAAGTGTGGGGGGGGGGGGGGAGTTTGGAAAACACAATAAAACAAGATCAGTTTGAAACTTGAGTCTTTTTATTTTCTTCAACAACTTAACTACAGCTTAACTACACCCCCCCCCCCTCCCCCATTTAATAAAACAATGGTTTTATAATGTCTATAGACAAAATCCTTTACAATAAAATCCCCATCCTTTCTTTTTAATATATTCACAATGTCAAAACATACTCTGACCTCGAGCTCTATGCCATATATAATAGACACAATAAAAACCACACGCCGATGATATCGGCGTTTGTAATGAGATGGAATTATACATATAGTCCTTTCTTAAAAACGTTTCTAAACGCTCATCGAGAGGGAACAGTCCCATAAGAGTCAAAAGTATTCCACAGGGTCTTTGTCATAATACACTGCCACCCAATGCTCTCCTGGTTCATCTTGATCGTCGGTGTTGATGACATAGGCACCACGTTGTAAAGACGGTGGTAACTGGTCCATGGCAAAACACACCTTGAAACAAGTCTTTGGTCGCGGCATCATGGCTCAGGATAGCTTCGATCTGCTTCGTGTTCATGACTGGTAGTCGAATTGGATGCTACGATTGGCACTGATCTCGATAATGTTGTCAAATTCAGCATAGACGATGACATTGATGGTAGGTTGCAAAGCCTAGCAAAGTTCATTTCTAGCCGCAAATTCCCATGCTTGATCAGGGGAAAATGATCAGCTCCATCATAGTCCGGTGTTAAGTCGAACGAAAATAAAGAATACCCTCTAGGGCCAATCTTCCCTTTTTATAATGGAGCTTTTCTCACCATTCAATCGGTCAAACGATTTGTAAAAGCGTTTCAAAAGCGTCTAGGTACTTGTCCTGTGGAATGTCAAGCTTGAGCGGTTTGGACAGGACTGGTTCACCATCCGTGTACAGTTGCATATAGTTCAGATCAAAATGTTTTGAAATCATATGGATTCCTCGCGGACTGACCCACCAAAGGCTTCGTTATGAACCAGACCAATGACAATGCGATGTGGCAATTGACCCAAAAAGATGTTGTCTTTCACAAAAGAGCGAAACCCTGCCGGAATGGCCAGGACTTTACATTCTTTTCTAGTGATGATGATCTTGGCAGGACTTTTCAGCAATGCGTCTGTATGCCCTAACTGAATGCCTGGACTCACCCTCACTTTGCGAATGGTTAAAAATGCCTCTTTCCACTTCTACCTTATAGGTAGTATCTGCAGCCATCAATACATAATCATCTTTCTGTCTATGGAAACGCAACTTCAAAACTGATGCCATTCGGAAGATAGCGATCCTGCTCAAACAAATCTATCCTTAAGCCACCTGACAGCATAAACTCACGGCTGAGACGTGTATGCAAATAACGATGGTGTAAGCCATTGTTTCCTTGCTCAGCTAGATCACTACCGTCGGCATTGACATGAAACCCGGATACATAGCGTTCATGATTAGGCCTTTTCACCTCATGACTATTCATCGACCCAGCAGTATCCTTGTACATGAGCCGCAGAGAGCGCTCGGAATGGAGACTTTCTTCCGAATCATGGATGAGATGCGAGATCATGCTGGTATACCATGGGTTGTTGTTACTATGAGATACCAACCGATCATTCAGAAACAATTCAATATTAGACCATAGCCCGTTAAACACATCATTGATGCAGGAGACCTGGTCCTCTGGGCCACACACTGTTCCATCAGCCTTTACAATGCGGCATACAATATGAAGTTTGCTGTTCTTTAAATCCAGATATTCTTCTGTACTCGCAGGAATGTAGAATTCTATGGGAGCACCCTCTCTAATGGTCGTCAGTGGTTGATAGTCGACATTATAACTTTTCTCTACAGCCGTTTGCGTTGGCGGTACGTGAAACCATTCCAATGGAGAAAGAGTGCATTCGCACGAATGATTGTGAATGAGAGGACATGATTTTAAAAGATATCTCTTTTATGCTTTTTTGATGTTATTCGTCTAGCTGTTCTTCGTCTTCTAGCACGTTTCATCGGTTGCACTCTCTTTTTATGTACATCACCACCACCAAAACACACGCTGTGCTACTCGGCCCGTAACATCTTTCGCAACATTCTTTGCAACCTTCTTAAGATGTGGCGCAACGATCTTAGCCCCAGCTTAGTAGCGGAATAGCTCTACGAGGCCAATGATCCGAGTATTGAACCAATACCATCCCCATATTGAATTCGCGCTCCTTTGAATCCTGGCAATTCTCCACCCACTTGTCGAAGAAAGTGGTTGCGATATGCAGACGGATCGTGTGTGTAGGCTTTCATAGTGCTTTTGATCGGAAATGGAGTTTACAAATCACCTTTCCAGTTTGAAATGGAACAGTATGGCCTGTGTCGTCCTTTATATTCATCTCTATCATGTCAAATTTGGATGTGTTTACAGGAACATAATGCGGTTCGTTGTACGTTTTCATAACAATCTCACCATCATGGCCTTGTATCCCAACAGAACGTAGCAAAGGCACATAATAATCCCCAACCACTTGTGGTTCACAAATACTACAATACACATACAGTGTATAAAACCCCTGTTTCACATCGGCTTTATGGTCAGCTCTACCTGTTTCAGTATACCAGTGATCTGGGATAAATCCTAAAATCTCAGCTAATCCAGTGGAGAAGGACACTTCATAGCCATAATCGAGAAATAGAAACACGCGTCGTCTAATTCTATCATACTTTAGCCGAATAGCTTCTGTAAGTTTCAGAGTATTAGTCGCTTCTTCATTGACTGCCTCACATAGTTCTTGTATGGTTCTATAGTAGCCATAAGGAATATCGAGAGTGCTAAGAATAGGATCATCGAATAGTTGTTGTCGATACTGAATAGAATAGTCCATGCCCTGTCTCATCGTTGACCATGTATGTGGATATTGAATTTCAGCTAGAGCCACTTCATATTTTCCATTCAGATAGATGGTTCGAGGCATACGAATTTGATAATTCGAAGCCTTGTTGTTGGGATAATAATTCATACTCGCATTGCTAGGCAAAGTAATGTAAAAGCTTGTCGACTCCATGGTGGTGGTCAAATGGTATGGGTGCGTCGTCGTCGTTGCCTATATACCTCATCAGGTACCTCGGGACAGCGCGCGCCATTCGACCAAGTCTCATCCTCATTCACATGGTCTTTTATTTCTCCTTCACAACACGCACTTGTACATCGGATCTTCACGGGAATAGTCACGGGAATAGTCTCTTCCTGGCCACCACCACCACAACACCATAGCTCTTTTGTTAAAACTTTTCCCATCCTTTAGGAAACTGTCTTTGCTGACGCTGGTTCATTTCTGTGGCAATGTCTTCACGAGTGGTCTTTTTACTAAACGTCGTTTTTGGAATATTCGCATCGACAATTTCCTGGATAAACGGATGCCAGCCATGGGGTGGGGGTCTTCGGTCTTTTCTTCTTGTCGCCACCAATGCTTCTTTCATCAAATCAATCATGTTAGAATTTGTAATGACATCGCCCGTTTTCAACACAAGTTCATCCTTCTCTGTCCATGTCGTACCATGTTTCTTCAGTTCTGCTAAAAGTTGTATCACTTTTCCATGATAGATAGGTTGAAAATGACTTAACACTCGCTTTTCTAGTGGTGGTGGTGGTGGTGGTGGTGAGGGTGGTTGTTGTTGGGACTGACTTGTTCGTAGATGACGGCCAAAAAGTTGAGACATTTCCATAGCCTTTTCACGTGTTCGTTTCCCACGTAAAAGTGTCTTGACTTTTCTTTTGATGCTATGTTTTCTCCCCTTCTTTTCTAATAACAGTTTGTATTCCTGTTCAGGAATGAGAACCATTTTCATAGCATGCTTCATTTCAACAGCAGCTTGGCTAACAAGGGCAATGCAAATCTAGCAACCACTCCAATGAATCCTCCTTTCTGATTCACCAACTTCTTTTTTCGTCGAAGGGATATCTTCTTGTCTGCCAGAGTACGTAGGGTATGACGCTCACGCTGGAATACCTTATACCGTTTTGAGCTTAAGGGTAAATGTCCCCTTAATATATTCAAGCAAATTTCAAACAAGCTCGTTAATTCCTCCTTCGTAGCTTGCTTTAGCAAGGATTTACGCCGTCTAGGCCCACTCCGTGCAAGCAAATGAAGGAAAGGCTGGTTCGTTCGAATGCGTTTAGACATCTTGACTGTGAATGGTTAAATGACTTGGTTCTTGGTCGTACACGGCTTTATCAATATATATATAATGGGTATCTTTTGGTAAAATGCCTGTACGAATACGCAGTTGATCATTCGTCTTCGGCTTCAAGTCAATGAACAAATAACCATGGGGTTTGCTGGTAGCATCTTGATAGGCTTCTATGAGAAATTGAGCTCTTCCAGGATACATTTGCCGCGCCAATGTACTGACTTGCTGACTGTCTCTCGGATTTTTAAACAAAATGATATAATGGGTATTCAAACTAATATTGCGCATCTCTTTCCCATGATGGAATAAATTATGCACAATAAAGATGATACTTAGATTTTGATGACTGCTACCCACACTAAAGAGACGTGTCATACGCTCATCGCTATGGCATTTGGTCATCAAGTCATCAAGGATGAGTAAGTTTGGTTTTTTCGGGTTAAAACGCTCTTCAATGTCATCTGGAATGCCTTGGTAAAATGTCACACCTTTCATTCCCTTGTACAAGGGCTGATCGGCTGCATAGAGCCATAAAATGTTTTTCGGAGAGGGGTGAATCAACTTTTGTTCGAGAATTTCCCTGACCAGAGACGTCTTGCCACTGCCTGTAGGTCCAGAGACCAAGCATGTAAATGGATGCTTCATCTTTGAATGTCTGTTTCTTTCACCCAACTGTTAAACTTGTTTGGCCAACCTAACCACTTGACAAATAATTCTTTCACACCTCCTCGCCTTTTACGTGTTTTCAAGACTTTTTCAATTCTGTACACAGATTCAATATCTTTGGTCACTTTCTGCAGTTCTTCCTCATAGAAATGCCCATCAATATCTTCGTCTAGAAAGTCTTTCACACGATACAAATGTATTCCCTGCTTCTTACAACGATGTGTGACAATGAAGACTTCTTGCGTCCATTTAACGTGATAATCCCGTTGAAACACATATTTAACGTGGGAAATGCGCACATAATCGCCAATGTTGAACTTGTACTTCTTCTTCTTCTTCGGTTTCAATTTTAGTTTGTCGACATACATATACTTCCACACTTTCGATTCGTTGTCTTTGCGAATCTCGGCTGGAGCATACTTATTCGGGAGGGAGCCATGAGGTCTATGGTTGTAGTTGTACACCAAGTCTGGAAGGATGTCTAAGTAACGGTAAGTTTGATTATGTAGAAAATACCGATACATCATCCCCTTTAGAGTACGAATGACTCTCTCAGCAAAGTTGGCTTTGGTTTCATTCTTTGTGGTATAGGCATGAATGCCCTCTTTCTTCAAAAATGCTTTGACCCATCTGTTTTTAAATTCCGTGCCTTTATCGGACCTTAGAGTGCGTGGCCTTCGGGGTGTGTCATGAAAAATCTTTTGGAAAGCTTGTATGACGCTGGTATGTGATTTATTAGGGATTGGCTGTACCCACACATATTTGGAAAACACATCAATGACAATGAGTAAAAAGCGTGTGCCATCATTATAGGGAGCTATGTTTCCCATATCAGCCAAATCCACATCCCACATGTCATCAATGCCTCGTGTAATCACACGTTGTCTTTTGAACCTGTATTTGACAGGTTGGAGTAAACTGAATGTATCTTGGTCCTGTAGCCATTTCTTCACTTGCGACTGTGTCACGGGTTGATCATGTTTTCTTAAGATGTGATACAGTTTGTAAGGACCAGCAAATGCCCCGGGCTGTCCAGGTTTAAAGTACATATTGGTCAAGTAGTCTTTCCACGTCGACATGGTCACACCGAATGAAAAACCACCTTCTCAACAGAACAGCTTTATTATTTAACCGTCAACCAAAACTTAACTCCACAAGTTTTTACAAATCAAGTATAGATACAATGGTGTGAATCACTGGAGACCATTGGTCTTCAATGAATACTAGCCAATGACTGAGTTCATCAAGTGTTATCGTATCTACACCATATTTCTCACAACGCTGATTTGCATTCTCTAACACTTTATCTAAATGAATATAATATTTAGCTTCATTCCAATAAGTATAGACACATGCAAAATGACAAGTATGTTCTGAACACTCTTCAAGTTGGCAAGCAGGACATACTAAACAAGCAAACTTTTTTACAGCTAATAACATTTCTTCACAATAAGCTTTTTGCACAATATATTGTCTCAGTGTCATGTCCGCCATGATACAGCGCTCTATCTAGCGCGCTCTCTCTCACTCAGTCTTTAGAGTCCCCACACTCTGCACAAGTTTGTCAAGTTCAGTCTGGGGTTCTCCACGTCGCCACACCCGTGAGCGTGAGCGGACTGGTGAGCGGCTGAGTGAGCGTTCTCCACGTCTCCACACCCGTGAGCGTGAGCGGACTGGTGAGCGGCTAGGCGGCGATGGCGGCGACGGCTGAGTGAGCGGTGATGGTGGAGGCACAGTCTCTTTTATACCCCGGTCACACAACAGTTCCACAAGATTCTCCATGGTGACTTTTTACTCTAACATGTCTTCCTCCTGCAATAAAATATGTTTTAATATATCTGCTGCTTCTTCTATCATCTTCTTTCTTTGTTCACGTTGAAACCACTCACATAAAATTAAATTTGCTAGAAAGAAAAACATTGCTGCTTGCTGCCGCTGCTATGCTGTGCTGCTGTGCTGAGTTAGAGTTGTTAGAGTTGTTAGTGTTAAAAGGGGTTTGGCTTACCTGACAAGGCTGACAAAGCTGCTCGGTTTCTTCTTCCTCCTCCTCAAATCCACAGCAATCTCTCAAATAATCCACCACGGTGAAATATGCTTCTACATCATTGCGGGCAGAATAGAGTGCAGAATCAAAGTCAAAGTCAAGATCTTCTTCGAGTCCAATTGCGGCACATTCTCCAAGAAATCGTGAATAGAGTTCAGTCACATCAAGACTGTGATGCACAACATCCCAGTAAGCGTCCAAGTGATAAAGCTGATAGTCTGGAGTGCCGCAGCAAGCAAGTTTAGCAATCATCAAGTCAATATAAGCTTTTCTAAAACATGCGTCCATCTTTGCAGTGTGTGTGTGTGTGTCACTTCTACTGTGCTTCACAGACCTTAAGTACTCCACACTTGCCGCAGAAGTTGTTTGGTTCACACATCATGCAATTGTACTTGTGGCAGTGGCAATCATAATCCTCCATATATCCGCAAGCACCGCAATAGTCGCACGTAAGTCCAAGTTGATTTTGTACATCCATATTCTCCAACTGAACTTCAGCCAGCCTTTTCTTGGATAGCTTTGACACCTTCATCCGACCATCCTTTCGCAGCTTGATGATCGTTTTCTCACCATGGCATTCCGTACACGGCGGTTCAACTAAGGCTGAGTTGATGTGAGCCATCTCCCGAAGCAGTGTCTCCCATTCACCATCATTCATGTTGATGTAATGTGTGTATTCTTTCCCTTCAAACCGTGATGTACGCACGAAGCTCACATAGCGCATGCCTTGATATGAAATGACTTCAAGCCACTTTGTTTCCGTTAAGTATAGTTTGAAGCCAATGTCACGGCATTTTTTCACGTTCTGACACACAATCTTCCACAAAGATGGTGAATAAGCGCACCATCTCTCTCCACGTTTGATGCGTAGAAATAATCCATATTGTCCAGACTCCACAGTAATGGTTAAGTTTGCACTAATTTGAAAACTGCTGCTGCCGCCGCCCTGGCTGCCGCCCTGGCTGCCGCCCTGGCTGCCACCCTGGCTGCGCTGCGCTGCTGCCTGCCTGCCTGCCGCCGCTGCGTTGCTTGTTGCGCTCCTTGTCTTGTTCTCCATGACTGCTACACTGTACACTGCTACACTGTACTGATAAGGTCCACACACAACCCCCCTCTTTTATACCCAACCATCCGCTGCTGAGTCAAGCGAGACGCCAACGAAACGAGACGGTGAAGCAAGTGGCACTGGTAGCGATTCCCAGTGGCCCAGTGTGTCCCGTAAGCAGCCTCTTTCACTCGAGACGCCAACGGCGAAAACGCGAAACGTCAAGCAAGTGTTGCTGCTGTGTACATACTCTTCCCCCAGTGTGTCCCGTAAGCAGCCTCTTTCACTCGAGACGCTAACGGCGAAAACGCCAAACGTCAAGCAAGTGTTGCTGCTGTGTATATACTCTTCCCCCAGTGTGTCCCGTAAGCAGCTTCTTTCACTCGAGACGTCTCGGCTTTTTTTTTTTGGGGGGGGGAGGGGTGGGGGGGGGTGGTCTGACGTTTCAACAATGCGGCACCCGTCTCGGCGCACACACCCCCTTTCACTCGAGACGTCTCGGAGATTCTTGGGGGAGGGGTGGGGGGGGGGTGGTCTGACATGCTTTGCACTGCGGCACCCGTCTCGGCACACACACCCCCTTTCACTCGAGACGTCTCGGAGATTCTTGGGGGAGGGGTGGGGGGGGGTGGTCTGACATGCTTTGCAATGCGGCACCCGTCTCGGCGTACACACCCCCTTTCACTCGAGACGTCTCGGAGATTCTTGGGGGAGGGGTGGGGGGGGTGGTCTGACATGCTTTGCAATGCGGCACCCGTCTCGGCGTACACACCCCCTTTCACTCGAGACGTCTCGGAGATTCTTGGGGGAGGGGTGGGGGGGGTGGTCTGACATGCTTTGCACTGCGGCACCCGTCTCGGCGTACACACCCTCGTTCACTCGAGACACTCACGCCTTCTTTCCAAAAAAAAAAAAAAACTCTCTGTCTCTGTCTCTCCACACCCCACACACCCCACACCCCGTCTCGGCACACACACCCTCCTTCACTCGAGAACAACTCTGTTTGGAAAAGTATGCATGAGAATGGGAAATGCTTTAAAACTCTATCTCCACACCGTCTCGGCACGGCACACACCCTTTCACTCGAGACACACCTTCTTCTCTCTGTCTCTCTGTCTCTCTCTGTCTCTCTCCACACACACCCTTTCACCCCACCCCGTCTCGGCACACACACCCTCCTTCACTCGAGAACAACTCTGTTTGGAAAAGTATGCATGAGAATGGGGAAATGCTTTAAAACTCTATCTCCACACCGTCTCGGCGCACACACCCTCGTTCACTCGAGAACAACTCTGTTTGGAAAAGTATGCATGAGAATGGGGAAATGCTTTAAAACTCTATCTCCACACCGTCTCGGCACGGCACACCCCCTTTCACTCGAGACGTCTCGGCTTTTTTTTTTTTTTTTTTTTTTTTTTTTTTCACAAGCCCCCCCCCATACCATTCTACCATTGCACCATTCTACAACCTTTCCCAATCCTTCCACCGGAAACACACTTTTCGCTCGCAATCCCTCGCAATCGTAATCCATGCAGCAGCATCCTTGCATCATATGACGTTTTCTTTCGTCACACTCTCTCGTCTCTCGCTTGGGGAGGGGTGGGGGGGGGTGGTCTGACGTTTCAACGGACGTGCTTTGCAATGCATGCAACAATGCGGCACCCGTCTCGGCGTACACACCCTCGTTCACTCGAGACACTCACGCCTTCTTTCAAAAAAAAAAAACTCTCTGTCTCTGTCTCTCCACACCCCACACACCCCACACCCCGTCTCGGCACGGCACACACCCTTTCACTCGAGACACTCACGCCTTCTTTCAAAAAAAACTCTCTCTGTCTCTCTCCACACACACCCTTTCACCCCACCCCGTCTCGGCACACACACCCTCCTTCACTCGAGAACAACTCTGTTTGGAAAAGTATGCATGAGAATGGGAAATGCTTTAAAACTCTATCTCCACACCGTCTCGGCGCACACACACCCTTTCACTCGAGACGTCTCGGCTTTTTTTTTTTTTTTTGGGGAGGGGTGGGGGGTGGGGGGTGGGGGGGGTGGTCTAACGTGCTTGGCAATGCGGCAACCGTCTCGGCGCACACACACCCTTTCACTCGAGACGTCTCGGCTTTTTGGGGAGGGGTGGGGGGGGGTGGGGGGGGGTGGTCTGACATGCTTTGCAATGCGGCAACCGTCTCGGCGCACACACACCCTTTCACTCGAGACGTCTCGGCTTTTTGGGGAGGGGTGGGGGGGGTGGTCTGACGTTTCAATAGACCGTGGTCCAGTGTGTCCCGTAAGCAGCTTCTTTCACTCGAGACGCTAACGGCGAAAACGCCAAACGTCAAGCAAGTGTTGCTGCTGTGTATATACTCTTCCCCCAGTGTGTCCCGTAAGCAGCCTCTTTCACTCGAGACGCCAACGGCGAAAACGCGATTGGGGAGGGGTGGGGGGGGTGGGGGGGTGGTCTGACATGCTTTGCAATGCGGCAACCGTCTCGGCGCACACACACCCTTTCACTCGAGACGTCTCGGCTTTTTGGGGAGGGGTGGGGGGTGGGGGGGGGGTGGTCTGACATGCTTTGCAATGCGGCAACCGTCTCGGCGCACACACACCCTTTCACTCGAGACGTCTCGGCTTTTTGGGGAGGGGTGGGGGGGGTGGGGGGGGGTGGTCTGACATGCTTTGCAATGCGGCAACCGTCTCGGCGCACACACACCCTTTCACTCGAGACGTCTCGGCTTTTTGGGGAGGGGTGGGGGGGGGTGGTCTGACGTTTCAATAGACCGTGGTCCAGTGTGTCCCGTAAGCAGCTTCTTTCACTCGAGACGCTAACGGCGAAAACGCCAAACGTCAAGCAAGTGTTGCTGCTGTGTATATACTCTTCCCCCAGTGTGTCCCGTAAGCAGCCTCTTTCACTCGAGACGCCAACGGCGAAAACGCGATTGGGGAGGGGTGGGGGGGGTGGGGGGGGTGGTCTGACGTTTCACACATTTCGTCATCTCCGCCTGCATTTGCCTGCAGAGCTTTCCAGAGAGCGGACGTGTCAAAAAAAAAATATAAAAACGAGTTCTTTACACAGGAACGCCTGGTGGCTTATCATTTCTCAAAGAAGGATGCCGATTTATGGGAAGAGGTATATGTCGACTACCAGGCCTTCCTCTATGAAACATAGAGGGATTTTCAGTCTCAACATCAACAGGAATTTCACCGCTATGTGTATGCATGAGAATGTGTGGGAAATGCTTTTTAAAATAAAACTCTTATAACTCTCTCTGTCTCTGTCTCTGTCTCTGTCTCTCTCTGTCTCTCTCCACACACCCTTTCACCCCACCCCGTCTCCGCACACACACCCTCCTTCACTCCAGACGTTTCAAGACCTTTCACCGGAAACACACTTTCGCTCGCTATATCGCTATCGCAATCCTTGCATCAAATGACGTTTTCTTTCGTCATACTCTATCTGCGCCCGATACACTGCCGCACAACTCTTCACATACAAATAAGAGTTCTACCACACATTTGTGGTAGAACTCTTAAGAGTTCTGCCACACTTTGTGTGGCAGAACTCTTAAGAGTTCTACCACAAATGTGTGGTAGAACTCTTATTTCTACCCTACTCAGAATCACCAGAGTAAAACGGTTTCATATAAACAACTGACCGCCGTAGAGGTTTGCTACTTGACAAGGACGCTGTATTTTTTCTTGTCTTTTTTGGACTGATGCGTGGCTTTTGAATTATGCAAAAGAGAATCTACGAGGTCAAAACATGATGCACATTTTCTTTAGAAAAAATGTATATAAAGCATTCAGTAGCGTACATGAGAAGACTGTCAATAGTCACGTGATTCTCAGGGGGGATGCTAATAGATCAATCACAAGTAACTCCTGAAGGAAAATATTACACACTCTGTCGATAGTAAATTGATCTAATTAATCAGATGGACAACATTGTGCTGTTTGAGGAGGCACACAAGTGTTGTTGTTTTGCCAGGACTTCCGTTGAATTTAAGTGTGGTGCTAAACGCAAAATCTATACAAGAACGGGATCTATCTGTCCGAAGTGTGGTACTGAACACAAGCTCGGTACAAGAGCGGGTCTCACTGTCCAAAGTCCGGTGCCAAACGCTAGATCTGTACAAGAACGGGTCTATCTGTTCTATTTCATTTTATTGGTCACTTTTTATTGTTGTGAAGATCCGATAAACGAAGTACATCTTTTGGTTAGAATAATGAGTTTTTTCCTTTGTTTGTTTTAACACGTATGGGAGGGGGAGGGGGATTACAGCCCCCTCCCCTCCGTCCTCACCCTCCCCCACACACGTAAACAAACACACATATACACATGAAAACCTTTGAGAAAAAAAAGCAGGAACCCTGCATGCATCGGGTATGCCAGAGCAAATGACTTGAATCCGGGTATGTTTTTCCAGGCAAGGTCTTATTTTGAAATGAGATTCTGACTGGGTGGCAGGGGAAAGATTGCCCATTTGCTCAGACGTTGCTAGTTCTTAAGACTGCGTGATAAGTGTATGGTTTCGCTGTAAGTTCGGTCTAGTACGTAATTTCATTACGTCTGCCCACAAATACAATAATAGCATCCTCTTACCGGTGTGAAATTCCGTAGTGCCCTCCTGATGACATAATTTACTGTCTGTTCCATGAATTGTCATTTCGCATGTCTCGCTGTGTTGTTACTGAAGATAATGGGCGGGGGCCGGGGTGGGGGAAGGGGGGGGTAGGTGCCAGCATCGAACTTGGCAACGCCCCCCCCCCCCCTCCACCTTCCCACTTACTGTTGACGGCGCAAACTATTGCGTGTAGAGAGACCAATGCTACCTGTGTTCCAAATCTCATTATCTTTTTGCGAATAGACGAAGATATGGTACACGAATTGCTTCAAGCTTGTCCTACACCCGGAAGGGGGGAGGGGGGGGGGGGCTGTTTGCAAAGGGGCATAAAATACCACCCGACTCCACCACCACCTCCACCTCTCATCCAGCCCATCTCTCCATCCCATCGCCGTCTTTGTGTGTTAGCCGTGGTGAAGGGGAGGAAAATACCCCCTCCTCCTCCCCCATCCTTCCCAGAGAGCGATCACTGCGGGTTGACCATGGCGAATGGGTTTTAGTCAGCAATTTGTGTTAAAAGTAAGGGAAAAAAATCAGAAATGTTTCCGAATTTTCCAAGCTTCTGTTCACTTGTAATTTACCTGTAAAAAAGTGGCGTTATTTTCGACTTTAGTGAATTTTTAATCAGAAATCATCTCGAATCAAGAACTTTTTGGGCCTTACATCCCTCCCCACTATATTGCGACCGAGTAGAAACAACCCACCCCCTCACCCTCGCCCCACCCCCAACCTGGGGTTCAGTCTTTCCTTGCACATAGTACAAAGGACATAAAATTTTGAAATATAATTCAACAATAAAGGATTCAGGCATCCCCTCCTCGTCACACACACCCACCCTTCCACACCCACACTCAACGGAACCCTCCCCCACCCAACCCTTCACACACACCTCCCCCTCCTACACCCACCCTCCCCAACACTCCCCTACAGCCCCCCCCCCACCACATATGCCCTCCCCACACACCCCCCAAATACTGCCCCGAGCCCCCCCCCCACATGCCCTCCCAACACATGGACCCTCCCCCACCCAACCCTTCACACACACCTCCCCCTCCTACACCCATCCTCCCCAACACTCCCTACAGCCCCCCCCCCCCCCACATGCCCTCCCCAAACACCCACCCTCCCCAACATACTCCCCCCACCCCCTCCCCCTCACACACCCCTCTCCCCCTCACTCACACACGCCCTCCCCAAAAACCCCCAGCCTTCACGAAATACTTAACCATTTTAAAAGTGAGTGTAACTATCCAAATGGTGAGTTTCGTTGGCATTCCGCTTGCCTCATTTCCATTGAAAAACCTCATTCACATGTGAATAATTTTCTGTAGCTCTAGTGGTAATCTGCAAAAGAGAGAACATTAAATGGCAAAAAAATATCCCTCACCAAATAACGTGTCTTCCTGGCAGATCATATAACCTGTGAAGGATTCCCCGGCAGGCCATATAGCATGAGAAGGATTTCCCGCCAGGTTATATAACCTGTGAAAGATTCCCCGGCAGGTCATATAACCTGTGAAGGAGTCCCCGGTAGGTCATAAAACCCGTGAAGGAGTCCCCGGTAGGTCATATAACCTGTGAAGGAGTCCCCGGTAGGTCATATAACCCAGGAAGGATTCCCCGGTAGGTCATATAACCTGTGAAAGATTCCCCGGCAGATCATATAACCTGTGAAGGATTCCCCGGTAGGTCATATAACCCGTAGAGGAGTCCCCGGTAGGTCTTATAACCTGTGAGGGATTCCACGGCAGGTCATATAAGCCGTGAACGAGTCCCCGGTAGGTCACATAACCTGTGAGGGATTCCCCGGCAGGTCATATAACCTATGAAGGAGTCCCCGGTAGGTCATATAACCCGTGAAGGAGTCCCCGGTAGGTCTTATAACCTGTGAGGGATTCCACAGCAGGTCATATAACCCGTGAAGGAGTCCCCGGTAGGTCATATAACCCGTGAGGGAGTCCCCGGTAGGTCATATAACCTGTGAGGGATTCCCCGGCAGATCGTATAACCTGTGAAGGATTCCCCGGTGGGTCATATAGCATGGGAAGGATTCCCCGGTAGGTCATATAACCTGTGAAGAATTTCCCCAGCAGGTCATATAGCCTGTGAGGGATTCCCCGCCAGGTCATATAGCCTGTGAGGGATTCTCCGGCAGGTCATATAGCCTGTGAGGGCTTCCCCAGCAGGTCATATAGCCCGTGAGGGAGTCCCCGGTAGGTCATATAGCCTGTGAGGGATTCTCCGCCAGGTCATATAGCCTGTGAGGGATTCTCCGGCAGGTCATATAGCCTGTGAGGGAGTCCCCGGCAGGTCATATAGCCTATGAGGGATTCTCCGGCAGGTCATATAGCCTGTGAGGGCTTCCCCAGCAGGTCATATAGCCTGTGAGGGATTCCCCGCCAGGTCATATAGCCTGTGAGGGATTCTCCTTCAGGTTATATAGGCTGTGAGGGATTCCCCGGCAGGTCATATAGCCTGTGAGGGAGTCCCCGGCAGGTCATATAGCCTGTGAGGGATTCTCCGCCAGGTCATATAACCTTTGAAGGATTGCCCGGTAGGTCATATAACCCGTTAAGAATGGGGAAATATTGTTTAAAAGCACTTGATTTTCTTCACTTCCGCAATCGCCCCCACCCCTTCCGATCCAGCCTCCCCCTCCTCCACCCCCCCCCCCCCCGATCGTCAGGAGAACAGGAATCACTTACTCAATGACCGCAGCTGTTCGGGCGCCGAGACTTGAACAGTTTTTTTTTTTTTTTTTGCTCAAGTGTGTGGCATATGACGTCATTACGTAAAATATATATTTATTCTTAACACAATGTTTTGTGCAAGATCCCTCAAAAACGAAAAATTGGATCGACTTCAAACTTGATCTATTTATTCCTTGGCTAGGTCAGACGATTGACGCATGTTAGATTGCTAAGAAGGGCGTATTACGTCATTACGTCCAAATCTTGTGTGACCAATTTCTCAGTCCCTGAACACCGGAGAACGTTCAAACATGGTGGAACTTATGTTTGGTAGGTCCGAAAGATTTTATTGAATGTTGTTGCCAATTGGTGAAGCGAAGGCCGCATGTGACGTCATTACGCAAAGTAGTTATTGGTTATAAACAAACTATCGTTAGCAAGAGATCTCGAGAAGGGACAGTGGTAGCTACTTCAACCTTGGTATAGTTACTTCGTGGACAAGTTTAACAGTTTTTTTCAGAACTTGAAACGCGTCATTACGTTAAAACATAACGTGGTGATTTTTTCTTTTCCTGTCAATGCCCCCCCCCCCCCCCCTCCAGACTCTTTTATCAACTAAGTACCGTGAGTTAACTTATGCTTATATTTGCAGAAAGGGAAAATTATTCTTTTACTTCTGTAAAAGGAGCAGCACGTAATGGAAATTACAGAGTCGTGAATTTAGTCGAGTGAACATATGCTTATGTTTAGGAAAAGAAGAACTTAAATAGGTCTCCCGTGTATGATATATTCCTGTACACTGATGTTCTGTGTGCGTACTGGCCGCTCTAGTTGTCTGTGATTTCCTGCCTGACTTCATTTAGCTATATCTACGTTATCCTGTATTGATTTTTTCGTTGTTTTTATTGGTTTTATTTTTCTGGCTAAATCGCCCAAATGGAATGCAGGGAAATTATCTGGTTGATTTCATGTCCTCAGAGGAAATTAAAATGCTGTTGCAAAGTGCTAATTTTAAACTGGAGATGCACTTCTTATGTGTTAAGCTCCACATTGCAATGCAGCTCCCCTTTCATCTCTCTATTCAAAGAAGCGCTTTCTATGCAGAACATGCACTAATCCTCACCGCCTAGCTCCATGCATAGAGCGTCAATGAAAGCAGGAATATGATCCCTCTGCTTGGAAATCAAACGCGTGCGATGCTTGTTCTGTCATCGCTCCGATTTTCTGGGGTCCAGAATGGGGTTCAGACTGGCAAAAGTGGTGCTTTGGTTCGATTTAGGGGGTGGTACAATTTTCAAAATGATCTGGTGGTCGGATATGCGAGGTGGTCCCATTTGTGGGGTGGTCCGGTTTGTGAGTTGGTCCGATTTGCAGAGTGATCTGATTTGCAGGGTGGTCCGATGCCGGGGTTCTCGTGCATTTGGAAATCTTGTTTTCAGCTACCGCAGGATTTTACAAGCCTTTTTTCTTTTTCTTTTTTTTTTTCTTTTTTTTTTTTTTGGCATTATACTTTTTCATTAAAAAATAAAAATAGAAAAAAAAGATAACCAAGAGGAATTAAACACCTTTTTCTGAGAATTTTTGTGGCATCGCAGAAACATTAGGGCCAGAGGAGAGAGACACGAAATGATAAGGAAAACAAAACAGCTTTTAATTCATGTAAATTCCATGTGACAATAATCACTGATATATGTTCTTGCCAGCACTTCTGTCCCAGTAACAACTTTTTAATGCGAGAAATATCTACTGCGCAAATAAATAGGAGAGACACATATGGCCGCCTCGAACCGGAAGCTGAGGGGTAATAATGAAAAAAGAGACTTTTGTGCATGGAAAGTAGTGAGGTTTATTAAATCTTGCATGAGGGTCTTAACCCACGGATGACGGGACTATTTATGTGGCTGAGTCGAGATCTCAGAATCTCTTGTATTCTGCTCCAGGCCCCTAATGGACAGACACAGCCAGACTGGTTGGTACCCAGGCGCGAAAAGGCATTTAGAAAACCGCCCTTAATTGCGCAGTTTCCTTCTGCCTAAAAGCATGCTTTTTATATGATGTGACCGCCAAAGAAAACAATGGAGTTTTCAAGAATCGCGTGTCTAATTTTCTGCTTTTTCTATCAAGTTGTAACTTCTTTGTTAATACAACAACTTTACTTTAACCTTTTATTAATAGGTTGTTCCTATTCTTTGCAAAAATTAAATCCAAAAAGATTATGTATTTAAATGTAGTTTAAAGCGAAAATGTGTTAATTTTGGATTAGCCTGAATCCCGCCCCCACATCCCCCACCTCGGGCACTTTCAGCGAGGCCACGCGGGCCCACAAACCTATCCCATTCCCCACTTTTTTCATCTTCGACTAGTGCCCTCTAGCACATACCCAAACCAGGAATTTCTACACGAAAGGGAGAAAGGGTGTGTTGGTCCTCTTTTTACTTAAACAAACACCAATTTTCGAGCAGTCTAAATAACAACTGTCCTTAGTGGAAGTGGGTGGGGGGTGAGGTGGAGGTGAGTGACAATTTCACCACTTCCAGACCCGATGCTGTAGATAAGCCACTACTGTCCCCCGCACGAATAAACTGACAGGCACTGTTGTAATCACCCTTGAAACGGCGCTAACCAACTCACTCCAGTGACAGCTCAAGGGTGCGCAATTTGTTGTGTAGCGCCCCGACTCTGTTTCTTTGAATAAAAGAGACTTAAAAGGGCTATCATTGGGGCCTAGAAGTACAGCCCAGATGCAAATGGCAGGTGCTTAAACTGCGTAATTGCAGGCGACATTAAAAGCTGTTTGTTTTGCATATCAAGGAAAGCCTGAAACAAGTGAAAAATACTGCGAACCAGGGATGGTGTTTCAAGTCAGTCTCTTTGTAAAAAAAAATAAATAAATAATATTAATGATCGTTGGGTTAATGGTGAATCCTTTAAAAAACAAGCTATTTTGCAAAAACAGTCACACAAGTGAATGTTGCTAAATCTGAAAGCCAGCGAACCAGCGCAATTACTCAACTTCCTGCCTTTGTATTTGCTCCTGGTAAGTGATGTCGACCTTGGATATTAGAGTTATTTTGTGCAAATTGGTTCTCAAATAGATTCATAGAGTAGCTTTATTGCCGTTGGTTTGAGTTGAAAGTCCTGGATGATAACTTGTCATATCGTTTGGCTACTGAGAAAAGTAATGAGCCCCTCAAAATAACACGTCGATTGCTAAAAGTAGACGCCATTAGATTCCAATATCCTGTAATATTCTCATCCATAAACTGTGAGAACAACATACGTGCAATTTGTCTAAACCGCCAAAGGAAACGTCACGTCCCATAAGACAACCGCAGACATCTCTAGCCGAGGATGGCATTGCCCAAGCTTTACAGGCAAAGCGTTATCTGTTATGGTTTTCTGATATAAAAAGCTGTTGTGGTGTTAATGCTTTAACCGGGGCTCTAACAGCGTTTAGTTAAATGACGACAAGAATCCAAGAACCCTGTTTTTAGTGGTAGAGCATAAAACTTAGGCCACAAGTATTTCTAAAATGGAGTTTTTATGGCGAGCACCGTCTATATACAGTGAAAAGAATCACAAAATGAGAACTAATGCCTGCTGTGGTGGAGCTAATCTAATCACTTCAATGTGTAAAATGTTTCTATAGTGCGTAAATAATTTTTACCCTTGTTTTGCCCATTAGCTTTTTTGTCTAATTTAGTTTTTACAGCTGAAAGGTGTTAAATTTTCGGCAAAATTCCAGTTGAGTAATGGCTTTTATAACAGAAAGGAAAAGGGTTGCTTGTATACAAAAGAAGCATAAAGCAATTTATTTCTTCTTGTTTAAAGCAATAGTGAGATAGAACGGTGGTCTAAGTAAGCGAAAGCGTCAGGCTGACAAACAGAAGAACACTTACGTTTGCACACTTTTCGCGTTGTTGCCATGGGCGATAATGAGTGAGGATTAGCGACAATGACAACTTTGACACCTTCTTAGCTACACCACATTTAATTTATTGAGTTTTACTTCTGTGATCTGGATAGGAAGCATTCACTCCTAATGTTATGCTGTAAGTAAATAATTAAATCTTACTTGGTGCGACAGCTACGTTTGAGTTATTGTGCATTGATTGTAGCAAAGTGCAACAGGGTGTATTTTTTAATTTGAGTAGTTCAGTTGTGTAAATGTGACATACATGCTGTAAAGAAATATATACAGAATAAAACCTGTGTATTAGGGGTATCTAACTGACTGAGCGTTTTTGCCCCTAATAGACAGGTAGAGGGTTTGTTTGAGAATTAAATAAACCTCTTTCTTTTTAAAAATGTTTACAATCTGCGTTTTGCTAACGCTGAACTTATCTGCTAGTTATTTTAGACTTTGTCCTTCATTACTTTTGATCATTTTCACTTTTTCTAAAAGCTACAATTCATTCCTCTTTCATTTTGTTCCTCCTACGTTTTAATTGAAATTGCTTTTTAGTACAGATTTAGCCAAAAACTTGTCTTTTATACATATTGTTAAGCCCAGAGATGATATTTAAACTCGAGTGCACCATAAATTAAAAGAGATGTAACGTTTACTCGAGAGACTAACTCCAAATCGGAATTAATCCGGTCCCCCTCACCTCCCTCCTGTCTAAACACTTCTCATACATTCATTTTAGCGTACCTTGATACGATGTACTCTGGAAGAGAAAAGCAAGGAGTGTTGGCAAACAATACCCTGTTCATTAATTACTGTTAGAGACACAAGACTGGCGTCCTTAATATACAGGTCGACTTAAGTCTAAAACTTGACTTGCGGGCAAAAATGATGTCCCTAGTCCGTAATAGCCAGGTGCTCTTGTTATACAGGTTCTGTAAGTGCGGAAGTCAATGGGATTTCAAAACAGTCTGGTGAAAACTCTCCCTAATTCCCAGGTGTCCCTAATATGCACGGTGTCCTTAAGACAGGTGTTAATATATATATATATATATATATATATATATATAGATATACATATATATATATATATATATATATATATATATATATATATATATATATATATATATATATATGAGTACTTTGGTAGTGTTTCTCTTTTCTTCAGATTATTAAACAAATTAATACTACATAGTGCTTATTTAAAATCAAACCACTCTTTTATTACTGACCTCATCCGTTACTAATGACCCCAAACAATGAATAAATAGGTTTTGCAGGAACTTTGTCGCTTTGCTAATCCAATACTTGATCACTTCAGCAAATTTGTTTGCTTCTCAGACACGTTGCAAAAAGTAGCTATGTTACACAGGAGATACTTTGTCCTAGCATGGTAAAATAATTTGGTCTTGTCTCCGCAGCTCACTAAATAATAGTGATCTTGTCATTTGGCCTTAGTTCTCTCCATCCACCTTTGAAGCTATCACCAGTTACTTTTGACCAAATCAACATCAGAGAATTTTCATTCGCCAGCTAATCTTTTAGCGGTTTCAAAAGTTAGTCAACTAATCATTGTTATACCTTAAAATGCATCAATACTTTTTTGCTAACACCTTTTTTTCTATGTAACAGAGTGGGCACATTTTGAACGCGAATAATGACAAGCCAAACATAAACGATTACATTTTAGGGTTGTTTAGTCAATTCTTATGTTGTCCAGACCAAGCAAACGTGTATTGAAATAAATTATTAAACATTTATACATTTACATCATTGATTAAGGTAGAAAATCTATAAAAGTGTTTAAAAACTTTAAAAGATTTTATTCATTCCTTTTATTAATGCTAAAGTATTAATGCTAAAGTTAAGTCAGAAGACTTCAGTCAGATCTTCTGACTTAACATCTGAGGGAAAAAGAGCCATAGTATGAGAGATGTGATCGATCTAGTGGCGTAAATAGAATCGGAGAGCTTCTACTTTTACCGGATGTCATTGTTACCAGGAGTGAGGCGTTTTAGGTTTCCTTTTATTGTCAATCTGTCTTGGTAGATTTAACAAAATCGAACTTTTGCATTGCTTGGAAATACATAGGTAATCTAAAAATAGAATTTTCAATACTTACGATGTATACGAAGTATAAAGACCACTTCCTTCCCCAAATGGTACCGGTTTCGGAAAAGATCAGTGTTAATACTTTATGCCAGAGAAATTTTAATTTGATTTTGAATTTAAATGTAACTTTTTCCTGCATTGAAAACATTAGAGCGCTTTACTTTACTACTACTACTTTACTCGGATAGCTATAGTTATTCTACTACACTTTGGAATGGAAAACAAATATTAAATATAACGAAATGAAGTTGTAATGTTGAAATACAGGAAAAGACAACTGCGGTGCTTAAATGTAACAGCATCATAAGAAGCATCATAATAAATGTTAAGTGATGCCAGCGTATGTACTAATTTAGGATGCAATGCTACTTTGGAATATTTTATTTATAAATCGTATGAGGTAATGAAGAGCTGCACATAGGGCTTACACCAACAACGTATCGTGAGTAGTCACTTGGTGAAATCATGTACAAATGAGAGGCTTATATTTATCTTCTGTTGTTATTTCTTGCCTTTATCCGATTATATTCTCAACACCCACCCAATTAGAAGAATAATGATTGACTGTCAATACACTAATGATTGACTGTCAATACACTAATTGAGGCAATTATTCTTGTCATATTTATGTACAGGATGAACCAGCAACTACCGCTATTAGCAATTCCATTACATAATAACATTAAGACATGCAATCCGCAGATCGTTTCCCCCCGTTCCACCCTCCAAGTCTAAAAACCAATAGCAATTCTGGTTGTTGAATAGCCTAAACCCCATCCATCATTTACCAATTGCATGATGTTACTATTGATGAAGTGCGTGAAATGATAAATGAACATTCATTGTTCCGCCTTTAATAAAATCAACCTTTGCCTGTTATGGCGATACTATACGAAAACAACGAACAAAAATTCTTTTCTTTTGGGACTATTTGAGTAACAGAAGTTATTCGAAATCATAACCACAGGATCTTTACATTCCATAAGTCAGTCTGCCTGGCACAGGTCGAATATATATATATATATATATATATATATATATATATATATATATATATATATATATAGATATACATATATATATATATATATATATATATATATATATATATATATATATATGAGTACTTTGGTAGTGTTTCTCTTTTCTTCAGATTATTAAACAAATTAATACTACATAGTGCTTATTTAAAATCAAACCACTCTTTTATTACTGACCTCATCCGTTACTAATGACCCCAATCAATGAATAAATAGGTTTTGCAGGAACTTTGTCGCTTTGCTAATCCAATACTTGATCACTTCAGCAAATTTGTTTGCTTCTCAGACACGTTGCAAAAAGTAGCTATGTTACACAGGAGATACTTTGTCCTAGCATGGTAAAATAATTTGGTCTTGTCTCCGCAGCTCACTAAATAATAGTGATCTTGTCATTTGGCCTTAGTTCTCTCCATCCACCTTTGAAGCTATCACCAGTTACTTATGGCGATACTATACGAAAACAACGAACAAAAATTCTTTTCTTTTGTGACTATTTGAGTAACAGAAGTTATTCGAAAGCATAACCACAGGATCTTTACATTCCATAAGTCAGTCTGCCTGGCACAGGTCGAATATATATATATATATATATATATATATATATATATATATATATATATATATATATATATATATATATATATATATATATATATATATATATATATATATATATATATATATATATATCTGTATATGTGTAATTAACATAAAAAAAGGAACCATCAATTTAATATCCCAAGCAATGTTTCCTTTTATTACCATTTTATGTTCATTTTTTCGGTAAGCAAATTTAGGGAATTTGCCAATTTTAGTTTTCTGGACAGAATAAAGAAATTCATACGTGGTACTTCAAAAACAGTTGTAAATTTAGTAACAAAATGCCGAAACTAAATCGCTTTGTGATACCTTTTCTTAGCCTACATTCATTGCCAAACAAATAATGTCTAGTAGTAAGCAAATTAGAGTAGTCTGGAAGCTACACGTGCATTCCTTCTTACTTGTAATGTAGCAAAATTCTAAAAGCGCAGTAAACGCTCTTTAAAACTATTTATGTAGCTCCTGGCATTTCTCTTTTTCTTCATTCTTAAAACTGGTTTCCATTAGGGAGAGAAATGAGTTTCGTCTTGAAATTCAGACAGACACAAACGAAGTTGTAAGACTAGAACCTCATTTCGCTAGCGAAATGTTAAACACTTGTCAAAAATTAAAACGCAGAAATGCTTCCTTCCATGGGTTATTTCTTGAATAATAATACAAAAGATACTAACGGCTGCTCGCACAAATTCATATAACCCTTGCAAGTCAAAGGCTTGTCAAGTGTTAAAAAATGCACCAGCGAGTAAAAGGCCACTGGCGTTTACAATGTGTCATGCGCTTGGTTAATTATTGGTATATACATTTTTGAAAAAAAATTGGTTTCAAAAAGAAATAACAATCTGCGAAAACCGGTAAAAAAGTTGTGAATGAGGAAAGTGAATCAGTGGAAAGAGCTTGTTCTTAAGCATTAAAATGTTTAGGTGTTTTTATGTGCCCGTCTCGGTCAAATGAATAGTACTGTGTGCTGCTTCACAATTCTTCTGCATGGCGTTTTCAATCAAATCGAGAGAGAGAGAGAGAGAGAGAGAGAGAGAAGGAGACAGAGAAAGGGAGAGAGAGAGAGAGAAGGAGACAGAGAAAGTGATAGAGAGAGAGAGAGAGAGAAGGGGAGAGAGAGAGAGAGAGAGAGAGAAAGAAAGAAAGAAAGAAAGACGGAGAGAAAGAGAAAGATACTGCAGTTTTCAGTATTTCAGAGATATTGTCGATCTAATATGGCGATATTTGGATTCCTTAATGGACTGCTACTACGTACTCACTCATACGAGGCTGCTGAATGGCAAGCCTGCTAATTGAAGGCGCGTTTTATCGATCAGTCTTGGAGTCACATTCGTCACATAAGTTAATTTTAGTGTTGGCTTTGTTTTATGTATTGTCTTCAGGTCACTAGCGTCGCTTCTCCATGAATGTTTCATAAAAGATGTGGAAAAAATAAAAACTTAATTACAGGTCTCTTTCAAAATAAGGGCCGGTAACAAGGAAGATCATTTTGTTTGTCACTGTAAGTGAAGGCGCTATTTCCAAAGCTATTGGGATAACAATTGCCCCGGAAAGTTAGCTATAAAACAAACGTCAGATAATACCATAGTTTTTTATGGTTGAACGACAAAGGTAATAGATACTGAATCTTTGCTTCTTCTTCAGTAAAACAAAAACACCGCGAAATGTGTATATGTCAAATTGTGATATTAAAAAAAACATTGAGAACCTGCTCACAGCATGCGTTACGCGTCTCCATTGTTCCATTGCAAAGTCTGAACATTACAGACGTATGTTGTCGCTCTAAAGGAATAATGTTATACATAAAACTTGATTTAGAAAAAAATGCGTGTAATATATGACTAGTTTCTCCTTTCATGGGCTGCTTAGTTCTATCATGAGGAGGGATTAAGTAAAGAACTAAATAAGGAACTCCATATAAGCAGTGATGTTTACCTGGGGATTACATGCGGATTATATTTGCCATATTAATAAGACTGTTGCCACTGCCTTGGTCATTGCTGCCTGCCAGTCTGTCTTTGTGACACTCAAGTGCATCGATTTGTCACCACTGCAGGGGGAGGAGGGGGAGGGGGAGGGGTGGTAGGTGTCAGTTGGTGTGAACCTGTGGGAAGCTACAACGTTATTTGTTTGTTTATTTTTCTAGACTTAGGACAGAGTCCAAAGGTGTTACTGAATTACTGGAAATTCTGGAAGTTTCTCTCTTTATATGCACTTGGGAGGCAGCTCCAAGGACTTGCTGAATTGCTGAAAATGCTAGAAGATTCTCTTTTTATATTATATGTTATTATTATTATTAGTAATAGTAGTAGTAGTAGTAGTAGTAGAAGTAGTAGTAGTAGAATTACTATTTTGTTTGCATATATATGTTACAGCGTATGTGTCAAATCAGCGAACTCGCAGAAATTTCCAGCGAATTTGCACATTCACTGATTTTAAGCCACAAATATTTGACGAATTCGCTGAAATTTTCCTGGCTCTTGATAAACCTTTGATTGTCGATTACACCTGTCGATTGACTCATATTTAATACATGTTTCATACATTGGCTGGAATTTTCTTGATTTTTGATGAACCTTTGATTGTCGATTACACCTGCCGATTGCTTTTACGTATAACAAAAAAAGGGTGATATTCAATTAACAGCTATTGATGCTTATTGGACTGTCTGAAAGAGGACGCAAATTAGGTGTAAAGGAGTTAAGCCTAAGCTCTACTCTGGGTTCAACAATTGGTATTATGATGTATGGTAAGACGTGCACAATTGGAACTGTGCTTTATTGCAATCACATTTAGAATACTCATTGACTCTTTACACCTATAAAGAGTATTTTTAAAAGGAAAACGCTAACAATTCTTTATCTTATTATTCGACTTTTATTCTAGAACAGGTATTTCTACAAAAAGTTATATACTAGATTTATTTCCAGTTGCACATTATTTTACATGCATTCAACATTTTTGTCGAGCTCGTACAGTCAATATAACTGAACAAATTGAATATTCCAACTTTTTTATTTTTAATCCAAAAAAATAGCAACGCGAGAAACTTTTAAAAATACAAATATTACTTCTCAGTCATTCAAACAGTTTAATTTTTTCTTGGGGCGGGGTATTTTACATCTTGTTCAGGCAAGTAAGGCTGAAGTGGCAGCGAGACTTGCATTTGACCTTTGCCTTGAAATATTTGACTGGTATCTTTTTGCTCCTAAAAAGTTGCACTTAACAGAGCCGTGACCTCCTGATTTGGATCCGAATTGGACTGTTTGGCGCAATGAAACCTCGGTCGTAAGTTGCACGTCACTTTCGCTTAAAAGTTTGTGGCCATAAAAAAATCACATTGATTGCGAACTGTATTTCCCTTTCAGTATGCCTGCTGCACCTTTTTAGCCTGGAACAGCTGGGCCTGAGAAGCAGATTTTCGCTTATTCGTTGTCTTTCATTCTGGGCTAAATCGTCGAAACGGGTATCTGTTCATCACCAGCGTCAGTTGGGTAAGGCGCGGCGTATCAGATTAACATGAATAGGGAACAGTTTAGTTATACTACCCTTATTTCGTCATATTTGAAAGCAATGGACATGTGTAATCGACAATCAAAGGTTCACCAAAAGCCAGGCAAATTTCAGCAAATGTTTCAAATATTTTTGGCTTAAAATCGCCGAATGTTTAAATTTGCTGAAAATTTCAACGAGTTTACACATTTGTTGATTGAGTCAGCGATTTGACACATTCGCTGAAAAATTTAGCGAGTTTACACATTCGCTGATTTGACACATACGCTGTAACATATATATGACTTCTAGTTGACAATGGGATTTGGTCCTGACTGATGACATTTTTGAGCTATGACGTCATCATCGACCTCTTATGACGTCATGAATTTGTTGAAGCTAAATATCTCGAAAACGGTTGCACTTACAGCTTCCGACTAAAATGCGTCATGAGACTACTTTTTCGTAAAAAAAATATTTTGGTGAGCTGTTTTTGAGCTGTGACGTCAGTGTATCAATTTTTGTAATTTTTGCGCTTTCAATGTTAGTTTTAAGTTCAGCCGTTACATAAAGTTTCAAATTACAAGGAATTGCATTAAATGCACTGGAAAAATTCTTAAACTCCCCACCCCACTTTCCCATAATCCACAGTACTAAAAGGTCCCCCATTAAAGACAACAGCAATAAAAAGTTTACGTGACAAATAATAAACACTAGCCTTTAGTAGGTTTTTAAGATGCTAGCGCTATTTGGGTATGAATGGTATTGTGTGTTTCCTTGGTGAATTTCCAAATGCATTTTGTCAGTAGTTAGCAAAGCAATGCAAACTGGTTGATTTTCTATGCAGAAGAAATATTAAGCTGTTTTCGCAATTTAAATGACTGCAAGATATGAACATCTGTTTTTTCTAAACAGGTTCAAGATTCATTTCAAAATTAAAAGTTCTATCCTTATTTTCTTCTGTTTTTATTATTATTATTATTGTTATTTTCATTCTTGCCATTTTGGGGGGTTTTGACTAAACTCGACAAAACATTTGGCTAGAAAATAAAACCTTTTCGTATGGGAAGAGCTAACCGCTCATTGCTGAAAGATTTCTTACGCGATTGTTGCGCTGTAATCAATGCGGTAACACCAACGTTTATGACGTCACAGAAATGTTATAACTTCGGTAGACATTGTGATGTTCCAGCGACGTTCGAAAGACGTCGCACATGACATCGGATAAACGTCGGCTCTTGGTTGTTTACGGAAATCGAAACAGCATCTGACTAACGACTTTAGTTAGATGTCAATTACTCCACGTATAATCAAACTTGCGAATGGGTTGCAAACTTAAATAAAAAGTCCATCTGCCGACATCATAGACAAATTTCCGACTTCTGTATCGCACGAATTTTCAATCGTTTATTCCGCGTTGCATCAAAGACGTTGATTAGACGTCGCAGAAAGTGGTGTCTTGATTGCGACTAAAAGCAGCGTCTAAACAAAGCTGCTTATCCGCGTTGTACCAAAGCAACATGATTAGAAGTCGAGGTTGGGTGGGGGGGGGGGGGGGGGGAGATGGGTCAATGTTTGAGATTTATGCGATTGTAGATAATTTCACACAAAGTACGGTGAAGCCTGTTCGAAGCGGCAACTTTTCACTCTTTGCGTCCGTCCGTTTATAAAATTTGATTATATGCTACTGCTCTTACAGTTTTCATTAGAGCGGAATGAAATTGTGTGCATATATATGACCCACTAGTGTATGTGGGTCCGTGTTTAGGTTTTCATTTTTTTTTTTTTTTTTTTTTTTTTTTTTTTTGAAGGGGCATGTTATTATTTTATTTAGTCGATTCGGCAATTCTTTACATTTTGACGACGCAAAAGGTTGCTTGCTAGAAACAGGTTTTTATTTACGAATATTTGGTCATGCAGCCGGCATGGTGACGTTACCTTCAGCAATATTCTGTATTTCTAAGCTTGCAGATGATTGTTTTGTGCTCATAAGTGTAAATTTCGAAATCGGGCTAGTTTTTTTTTAAGGCCAGTGAAGAATTGCAGGCAGAATGAAAACAGGCAAAAAGAGAGAATTAACGTAGAACTAATTTTAAAATTGTACATAATAGTGAGGTTCTCAGTGAGGCTTTTCAGTTCAATATGTTTGGCGTTTCAAGCCGAAAACAGTATTATAAATTTACTGCGGCATTTTCTGGGCCTTAAATTCGAATAAGTGTTCTTAAATAGATATGTATTTTTCATAATTTATTTGCAATGGAATCGCGTGTGGATAGAAAGCAAAAACAACTCGGGTATATTGTCATTAAGTGAATTGCAGAAAACCGGTTATTTTTTTTTTTTGCGACATACAAACTAGCGACCCATTCAAGGACGAAGAGTTACTGTTTAAGTGTTAAACAGTTCACAAAACAAAGAAGAACTGAGATTATATTTTAATTATATTGAAGGGAAAGAAAACTCTTCTTCTCTCAAACACACGGGCATGGATTTGTGGAGCCATTTTCAGCTTCAATTCAAGTTGATACAAGTGAGCACTGATAGAGAGACCAACTGGCATAATTTACGCCCCGTTTCAGTTCTTGTCCATCTTCTTCTAGGAAAAGCTCAATGATATAAAATGCCTTTGAAGAAAAAAAGTAGTCCGGCATTAAGTTCATTCAATACATATTTTAGGAAAGAGGAAATTCCACGACCTTCCAGAAACGGAGTGAATTATCTCCGTTTCTGAAAAAACCTCCTTTGACAAAATCATCTGCTTTGAAACAAAAGGATCCTGGTCATTGTGATAAAAGAGCTGTTTGAAGTGAGATTATTTGATGCCTTTATACGAGATAAGCGATTTTTTTCAGATCACGTAAATGGCATGATTTTTGCCTGCTAAAAATGGATTTCTATTAGCAACCGGGGACACAAAACCAGGGTCTGCTTCCGGTCCTGTATTTTTTGCTACCGGATATGCATTGACCTTACGCTTCCGATATAGCCAGAGTTATTGCTGTATGTTCAATAAGAATTCCTTGATGGGTACTGTTTGAATACAAGACAGGATACCCAGCTCTGTGTCATAGAAAAAAATCCATCCTGTAATGAGCGAGTCCAATCGGAGTATTATATTATTATATAATTGTATTATATCCAACATTGCAACAAAATGGGCATGTATATATAGATATAAAGCATGGAAAGCAAAGGAAATTAAAATATATGGAATTATAAAGGGAAATTGTCAGAAGTGGTAAATTGAAAATGCACACGTCATAAACAGAGTATCAGTATTGCTACTGTATTTTTAGCCCACGTGTCCAAAGGCCACGGTAGCTATACTCATCGTATGGCGGCTTCTGTCAGCTGTCCGTTCGGAAAACAACGGTAAATAACAAAAAAAATTACTGGTTTGAGTGATCCAAGCCTCACAGTGGTATGTGCTGTCTTTGTGATTTTTGTGATTATTTCTTAAATTTTTTTGGCGGATTTTTAACCTCCCCCCCCCAAATTTTGAGCAAGGGCAATTAGAAATTGCAATTCATGAAAATGCACCTGAGTAGCTAGGATGGCTACGAGTAGAGAAAAACTCTAAAAATCAAAAGGACATCACTAGAGTAGTAGAGCAGTTTGTTATTTTTGGCTGATTTGGAATTTGGTGTATTTTGTGATAATAAGTTCTTTAGACTTTATTGTATTTAGTGTGTCTCAAGTGTTCTACATTCCTACAGTATATATAAAATTTTGACCTTTTCTCGCGATGCCAACTTTCGACCTTTTGACGCTCGACCTTTTGTCAGGACACGAGCAAAAGCATATAAATTGCAGGTGCGCAACATGTATAATTTTTCAAATCGGTAGAAAATTGACTGAATTTTTCACATTTTCTATCGAGACTTTAAACATCAGAAATTTTATACATTTTGTATTGAAGTTTTGTCCATACAAGTTCTCAAAACTATCAGGCAAAGCTTTATGAAACTAAACAGTGAAGACATATATGCAGGTGTGCAATTGTTTTGTTTGTTTGTTTATTTTTTGTTTGTTTGTTTGTTTGTTTTTTCAATCGTGTAAACAAAAAGGGCACATCGGCGTACATATAGTGGGAGACGGTTCTTCCTTTTTCCACTTGTTCCTTTGGCGTCCCAATATGACCTTCATAGTCACTGAACAGGACGCTAAACAAACAAACCTTTCAAGCTTTACACAATGAAAATGCCTGCAATTGCTGATGGGCAAAACTGCTATTTTTGAAATCGGTCAACGAATGAGGGATCGGTGTTTTTTTTAAGTGATAAAAAATTATACATTTTGCTTAGACATTCTTTGGCATTTTTTGCATCTTATTTAACTATGATGCAGTTGTCAGAATGAACACAAACTAGAACGACATTGATGTTGAAGATACATAAAATAGTTAAAAGAAGTAAAATGTCCGCCAACTGTCCGCCGCGTCTTGAAAAAGATGGCAGTGCCAGTTCGTGCCTTGTGACGCTGTCAATACCTGGGCACCGTCACTTGACGGTCTTATTATAGTGGCTTGTGACAGGTAATTAATATTCTATAACTGCGTACGTTCTCTTTAATATATTTAATCTTTTTACATCATGCTATGTAGTTTATCTTTATTATTACTTTATAGGAAGGGCTTCCATGATGAAAACATGTAGTAGTAAATAGCACAAGTACAATCAGACGCGTCAGGTAGACAAGTGCAGTGATACATGTGCAGTCAAATACGTACAGTCAATAACGTGCAGTCACACATGTACACCACACCTGTCAATCATGATTGACTGCAGTAGAAGTCTCGTTTTCCCCCTACTCACAACGTACCGCCAGAAACGTAGTCAGACACGTGCAGTCACACGCTTACAGTCAAACACGTGCAGGCACACACGTACAGTTAGACACGTACAGTCAGTCGCGTGCAGTCACACATGATACTTATATATTTGCTTTAAGTCCGTATTGGTTTCAGATATACATAACAGACAAGTAGCAGAATGAGAGAGTAAGAGTGTGTGTGTGTGTGTGTGTGTGTGTGTGTGTGTGTGTGTGTGTGTGTGTGTGTGTGTGTGTGTGTGTGTGTGTGTGTGTGGGTGAGAGGGAGAGCGAAACTTTCTACTTCAACTGTGAAAAATATATCAAACATGTGTACGTTATTAAAAAATCATTTTGCAGACCGCACGCACAAGAAGTAAACTCGGATGTAAAATGAGGAGGTTTTACTTCTTGTAAAAGGCCTCTATTGCTTTCGTTGTTGTCCAACAGCCAACCTCTACGGCGATTCGGTCTGTTGCCGTTGTTGTTCAACAGCCAACCTCTACGGCCGTTCGGTCTGTTGTGTTTTTCCTCAGCACACCCACTGGGGATTGCGCGAAAATAGTACTCATAAAAGTGAAGTACTACTTTTTTTAAATACCCATCCGCTGTGTCCTTATATATAACAGATAGATCTCCTCGGAGGTCAGCTGTTTTATAACAACGCTATTGCCTTAGGCCTTCCCTTCTCACAAGTGAGCATGGTGTAACCGGCACATCATTTCCCTCTCGGTCACGTCTCATCACTCTAGTTTTAGAGTGCTCTCTGAGAACGGATCACTTCATCGCAATTTATTCTGCTGTGATTGGAGGGGAAACATTACCACTCCCTTAAAACGCTGCGAATCTGATGAAAAAAAATGTACAGCAAGCCTGTCTCAAACATAGTTACAGGCGTTTCTTTAGTGAGTGTGATTCGATTTGCATATCTCATTGGATTCTCCACACACAAATGTCGGTTCTCATCCCCCTCCCTCCCCCGCCCCCGCCCTCGCCCTACCCCCTCCCCACTCCTGTAAATGAAATAAGACGTGGGCATACAATGTAAAGGCTAAGGAGTGTTGATCATAGGAAGAGAGCCGAGAGATTGAGTAATAACACTTTTCCTAAATACAATTATACTTCTTGTGTGCCTTCCTCTGTCTAGCTAGACATCACAAGTAAATTGAATTCTAGGATGCTTTGTTGAGGTTATGACTGCAAATAGCATGCTTTATGACTTGAAGGTTGGGTCGAAATGGGAGACGTCTTTGTGCTTTAATGACAGGAATAGTCATTATGTATAATGAAGTGACACCTATTTATAAAATACAGAATTGCAGCTACTCGTAAATGCTTCTCTGGTTGTTCCCTCTTTTTAAAAAATCACCAAGAATTTTTATATATTACGCAAAAAGACTTATCCATACGCGATACAAAAGCAACTGTTATACTATCTGCTGGGAATACAGTGTAATAAAACAAATATTGACCAGAAGGATATTGAATAAGCAACCATATAGAGTTATGGCAAAGGATATGCGCACCACAACACTGTATATTATTGCATATCACGAAGTGGTCAATATTTACATAAAACGATAGCACATTATCAGACTGGACACTAAATTCTAAAAGATTCAATATCCACATAAAAACACATGTATAAAAATAAAGAAAAGCATAATAAAGTTTCAGTTGGCGATATTTCTAAACTTAAAAAAATACACCCCAGTCACAATTAAAATCGCATTTTATACGCCAAAAAACAGAGTAGAACGGTCAAAATAAAACACACACTGCTGTATAGAAGCCAGTTCGCGTGTAACTTAAAGCTGGTTGTAGCCTCGCGGGCCCGATGCACCTGTCTGCTGGGCGATAATGTAAAACAATAAGTAAATATTTAACCGCAAATAGACAGTAACGATATGACAGAAGCTACACCTACTCCCGTCGTTGATTACACACTGCTAAAAAAAGCTCCTCCTCCTGTTCAAGTAGGAGAGAGCTTTCTTGAGGCGTGTTCAGACGACTGAGCTTGAGCTCTGCGACTTTGCTAGTGATCTCATAATTTTCAGTGTGAACTCCACACGGTCTGTAACATTTTATGGTCGATCCGCCCCCATGCAGCAGGGTCCTAAAGACAGAAAATGTCCTGCTATGTGCATTGAATGTGCAAATTAGGCCCCAGATCAAAGATCAAAGATAGCTCAGGTTAACTCTGGATTTTCACGTGTTTACTTAATTTCAGAAAGCTGCCTCATGAAAGTGTCGTCGATGTGCTACTGAGAGGATATACGATTCTGCGTGAAGCGCTGTTTGGCTTTTTATGGGGATGCTGGAGGTGAGTCTGTCGTTGGAACCTGCTTTCACAGTTTTGTCACAGCGTCTCTGGAACCAGTGGAACGTTCACACACAAATGCCATTCACAAGTTTGCACTAAACAAAGATACCTTATGATTGTATTTGATTTGCCTTTTGACAAAGCTATTCTTTTGAATTGCATCTGTATTAGACTACAGTTATGTAAATGAAGCGGAATTAGAGAAGCCATGAATATGCATGTGGGACTAATCCTGTGCTTCTCTGTTTTAGAACAATGGGGACAGGAACAGTCCATGATTTTTTTTTTGTCTCGTGAGTTGACAATGTGTTTCTAGTCGTTGACGTCAATGCTTTCTGAGTTCTGATTCCTCTCTGTGATCCACACACACACCGATTGTTTTCAAGGAATCCCCAATGCGCTAATGAAGAAACAGTGCTTTATTAGAGGCCCACTGACACGCAATGGCAACCCTTCGCCCGGTCATTTATGCTTCTGTTCTGTTGCTACTGTGACTGGGAAAAAATACAAAAAAAGGTAGTGTTATTTTTTTAAGGGTGGATATCGTTAAAGTTGCGAAGCGAGGGGGATTATGTACAATGGATATCAAGGTGGATACTTTGAACGTTGAGTTTCCGGATGACTTTGAAGAGTTCCGGGCCCGAGCTAACAGCGGTGGCAGTCTCTATGGTATATTTAGGCGTCGTGTTATCTCAAGCGGAGGAATACATCAAAATGCAAATAAGGACAAGGAACCAAAACAACAACCACAACAACAACAACAACAACAACAGCGTCAGGTTTTGCCGAAACCCTTTAAACGACAACGGTCGCGCAGCCTCATCACTTGTAGTCCTACGCTAGCTGATGAGAAATACGTCTTATTGGCACTGTTTGATTACGCGGAAGCTAAGCGACATCAGACGGAAATCCGGCGTCATTCTACTGCCGTTGATGGGAGAGACTTACGCCGTGTTGTACTCACAAATTCCCTGAATAAAAGCCTCAATCTGAGGCCTCCAGACCCGGGAGCCATTCACCTGGGCGACAGCTCCAAATCTGACAATAGCGGTAATTTTCTACGCCCAGATGCATTTATTACTCCGCCTGGTGGTAGGAAAAATAGCACCACAATTTTAGTACCACCCACATCGCGTAAAAGTAGTATTTCAATACAAGTGCCATCACCATCGCGTAAAAACAGTTTAGTTGTAGGCGCGCCAACGCGGAAAAACAGTATACCATCATTTGACCCCCAGTGTACCTCTTTAAGCATACCAACTGTTCCAGTTCGAAAGTACAGTCTTCCTCGTGTTGTGGTCAGTGATGGTGAGCAAGAAGAGGTCACTGTCGAGGACGTGTTACTTCCGGCGGAAGAGCTGCCCGTACCGCCCCCGGGGGCCCTACCCATGCAGCGTCGTAGGTCATTTACAATCACACCAGAGGGTATAAAAAACCAAGGTGATATCCTCATACAGCCGCCCCCTTCACCGTCATTCCTCAGTGTGACGTCACAACCTTCAGAGCTGGCACCTCCGTCCCCGGACCCCGTTCTCTCACCGGAGAAGGAATTTGTTTTATCTATCCCAGTACCCATCCTTCACCTTCCGCCACAGCCTACGCTTACGAAATCGGATTCGGTTGATTCCGTGATGGATTCGCCCGAGGCGGTTAGATCGGACAACGAGGATAATGCCGGAGATGACGTCACGGTGGAAGACTCGGAAGAGACGTGGGTCGATGTTCCGGTGTATCGGGTGCTAACTTTAGGGGGACCGGGTGTCGGCAAAACGGCGCTCACTCAACAGTTTATGACGTCGGAGTACATGGCGGCCCAAAACACCAGTTTTGGTGAGTCTGTTTATTACTTTATTTATTTTATTAATAATTTATACCAAACTGTCCAGTTATAATCGAAATATAAAAGCCTCGAACTCGGTTTTCTTGAAATAACATTTTTAGAATTAAATCTGGCTTTGACCAGTAAATTCAAGCACTCTGGCGGATGCCCTGAAAACTGCGATTATTTTTGTAACCATAGGAGGTGCCAGGTGGCGCTGCCTTATGCTTGTCCGTTCGTCGTCAGGTGGCGCTGCCTTATGCTTTTCCGTACGTCGTCAGGTGGCGCTGCCTTATGCTTGTCCGTGCGTCGTCAGGTGGCGTTGCCTTATGCCTGTCCGTACGTCGCTAGGTGGCGCTGCCTTATGCTTGTGTGTGCGTTGCCAGGTGGCGTTGCCTTATGCTTGTCCGTGCGTCGCCAGGTGGCGTTGCCTTATGCTTGTCCGTGCGTCGCCAGGTGGCGTTGCCTTATGCTTGTCCGTGCGTCGCCAGGTGGCGTTGCCTTATGCTTGTCCGTGCGTCGCCAGGTGGCGCTGCCTTGTGCTTGTCCGTGCGTCGCCCCTCTGCCCTTTGAGCTAGTCACATAGTGGTACGGCGAACTGACCTGTGCATTGGTCTGGACCCGAGCGTAAAGGGGCGAAGCCTGTAGAGCAACCCCCCCCCCCCCCGTCACTACTCGGGGTTACTTCGCATTCACTCTGCTTCGTTATTATCGGCTAGAGACAGCCTCGGTCTTCCTTGTTCATAAGAATAAGCACATAACCTGACAGTTTCAGACAGTATTTTTTTTTGGTCCGTGTCCATGGCTGTCCTACAGCCCCAGCATTTGAATTAGTTACTCACAGAGGTATTACAAACTATGATGCATGATATGATGCATTATGATTGCACTGCTGTTACATAATATATTGCTCACATCCGTTGTATTGCGTACTCAGGAAGCTGAACAGGCTCACCCCCCCCCCCCCCTTCCCGAAACTCTCCCCCCCCCCCCTCTACCTCACCGCCGTCCTCCCCTCTCCCTTTCATGTTCATATGACATATAAATGTGATCATTCCATTAGCAGCCATGGTCTTCAACCTAAAACAGAGCGAAATTAACACTGCTCTTTAAAAAAAGATTAACAGATCGTTCTTACACATTGTCATTCAAAAGTTTGAAACGGGAATATAGAAATACCAAGGGCTGTTTGATAGTGTTGGAGCACATTCTCTATTTATTTATTTGTTCATTTATGTGTGTTGGTTGACTTTGGTAATATACGTTTTTTACTGGTTTTTTGGTTGTGCTGGGTTTTACTCATTCCAGATGTTTATGGTCTCGTTGATGGTTGTACACCCTGTTGATGGTTGTACACCGTGTTGATGGTTGTACAACGTGTTGATGGTTGTACACCTTGTTGATGGTTGTACGCCGCGTTGATGGTTGTACACCGCGTTTATGGTTGTACACCGTGTTGATGGTTGTACACCCTGTTGATGGTTGTACACTGTGTTGATGGTTGTACAACTTTCTTCACAGAATACTGTATTTGAATTTCTGGAGGAAAAAATCTCCCTTTTTTTGTAGCCATTTCGATCAACAGCAGAAAGTAATTGTTTGAAAAGGATCCCTAAAAACACACCCGAAATGGAAACACATTACGAAACAGAGTACGGAAAAGGCGAAATAGCAAAAGAGAGCGAAAAAAAACGGGACGGAAAGGCTTCGTTGGTGCAGCTGTGCCGCGTACTGAAACCAAAAAAAAAACAATGTTTACAAAATGCTCATGTTTTCAAGAAAAATAAGTCGAGTCTAGCAAGCTTTTATTTATTTATTTGGGGGGGGGGGGGTGCAAGATATCCTCTCCCCCCCCCCTTCCCCCACTTTTCGACTCGCCGCTCTCCCCTCACATCCCGCCAAAGGCCGCTAAATACAGACAAGAGATACACTTTGTGAATCGTTGAAGGAAAAAAACTCCCAAAATAAGAAACCCTCAAATGTTTCGTCAACAGTGAAATAAAAATAACAAAAATTGAGTTTTTTTAATTTATTTTTATTTGTGTATTAATTTATTTATTTCTCCCGAGAAACTATCAAATTTAAATTAAATCATCGTTTTTAAAATTTAGCCATATTTCTTTTGTGGTTTATTTCCTGGTGATTTTTAATAACATTGCAAAGTAAATAAATGAAATTGTTTGGTTTATAACTAGCGAAAAAGTATCAACCGTTTTTGCATTGCACAATTATATAAATGGAGTCATTTATTATACATGCGTAGATAAGAGCCAAAAAGAGGTCAATAAGTGACCTTTGACCTTGCATTTGAGGCACAGACGTATATAGTCTGCATGACAATATAAAAATATGCGAGGACTCGGGGTTCTTCGTCAAAGGTATCGGACCTCCATGTTTCGAAGTGATGTGGTTATTCTTTTATAGTCATTGCTTATGCAACATACAGATTATGGTGTGTAAATCGCATGTTGGTGTTATTTGCAATTCTCAAGTTATATTTTGGCGAATACGGGTTTTTTAAAGAGAGGCTTTAGCTGGCTTCGGTTTCTTTCATAGTTTTTGCGTAAAAAGCACAAATATATTACGTCACAGAAGTGTAATTAACCATAACTCTTCAAATGCTGGAGCCACATGACAATATCCAAAATCTCCCCCCCCCCCCTCTCTCTCTCTCTCCCCCACCATGCACCCCAACCCCTCACTGCCGCTCCCTCCCCCTCTTCCCCCCCCCCACCCCCAGCTCCTTACTGCCGCTCCCTGCCCACACGCTCTCTCCGCCCACCCTCTGGTGTACATATCACATACAAATGTGCTATTATAACCCCCCCCCCCCCCCCCAGTTTGGTATGAAATGAACATTGCACTTTTTTTCGAAATGTTTGATAGAACTTTTTTTTCATATTTTCATTAAAAAATGGGAATGCAGAAATATCAAAGGCCAGTGTAACAGGTTATCTCCCCCCCCCCCCGTACAGTTCACCCCCCTTCCTTCCGGGGGGAAGCTGTACCGTCTATCGTGGTATGCGTGGTAAGAGCAAAAAGGAGGTCAATAAGTGACCTTTGACTTTGCATTTGATGTACAGACGTCTACAGTCTGCGTGACATATCTAAACCATGCTAGTGTGAGTCGGCGATGCCAGGGGGTCTTCATCAAAGGTATCGGACCTCCGCTAGCCGAAGTGATGTGCTTTACCTTTTATAGTCATTGCTTATTGTAATATACAGATTATGGTGTGTAAATCGCATACTGGTGTTATTTGCAATCCGCTAGTTATGTTTTGGAGAATGCAGGGTTTTTTTTTAAATATTCTTTTAGTGGAGATTTCGGTTTCTTTCATAGTTTTTGCGTGAAAAGCACCAATTTTCTGCGTTCGCGTTGTTTGTGGCGAGTGGGTGGCTGGTGGTGGTGGTGGTGGTGGTGGGGGGGGGGGGGGGTGTGGACTTTTGGCCATTGCTTGTGTAATTGAGTCTTTCTTCGCATGTGTTGGTCACAAGAGCGCCTTTTTTTAAAACACATGTAGTACCAATTTCAGTATTTTTGTCCGACCTTTTTAGAGAGATTTGTTCCATATGTTTCCCCACATAGAAGCCCGAATTGTAATCGATTGCAGCTAGCGTCTGGTGTTTTCATTAGCATGTGCTGAACCACCTGTGGGTGCCATATAAGTGTACAAGGCTCACCCCCCCCCCATCCTCCCAGCCCCTCCCCCCCCCCCGCCCTCCTCCCTCCCTTGACTTCCTTCAGACACCGCACGTGCGAACAATAGACATCATTTGAGACACACACACTAAACACTGAAAAGATAATGGTCTATGCTCAATGGGGCCCAGAACATATGAACATCGACACATTTCAAGCCTCACATCGTCACAAGTATCTTAAGTATCACAAGTATCTCAGAGTAGTCATCAGCCACATCAACATTAGGCCAATTAGCCCATTGTCCTGTTTTCAGGACACTTGTGATCATTCCGTTGTTGTCCAAAAGCCAACCTCTACATCGTTCCGGCCCGTTGTGAGGAACAAATTTTTTGTTGCGCAGATCCAAAACACTACTCATAAAACAGATAAACTTATTTTTAAAATATCCATCCGCTCTGTCTTTATATATAACAAATAGATAACATGGGAACTACCTTTTCAAAAAAACCATTCGCTTTGTGGCTGTGCATAAAAAAAGATCTCTGCAGAGGTAAGCTGTTTTATAGCAACGCTGATCATTTCATGACATGACCTTAAGACTGCACTAAATAGGACCATACCCGCAACTCGTCATCAGTCATTTCACTTCTAGATTTTACGACGTCAGGAGTCACAATTGATCAACCGTCGTCTGCTGTTATATAAAAATATTCGTGTAATTAAGGCACGCCTAGGAATTCAGACTGCGGTCTGTCGTTTTAATCTTCAGAGCGCCTTGATGGCCGGTCTACGAGAGAATCCAGTTCTGGCATGTCGTAACCACGCTCAAGGAAAATTATGGCAACAGTTATATTTGTCATAAACACACGCGCTTCTTATTATTTTATGGTGGCATATTTCAAAATGAAATTTGACTGCATTACCAAGTGGGGGCAGGAGAGGGCACTCACGTACGCACCGACTTCCATGTGTGCCCATGACACGTACGTACCGGCTAACATGTGTGTCCATGACACGTGCGTAGCGGCTACCATGTGTGTCCATGACACGTACGTACCGGCTAGCATGTGTGCCCATGACACGTGCGTACCGGCTACCATGTGTGCCCATGACACGTGCGTACCGGCTACCATGTGTGCCCATGACACGTGCGTACCGGCTACCATGTGTGCCCATGACACGTACGTACCGGCTACCATGTGTGCCCATGACACGTGCGTACCGGCTACCATGTGTGTCCATGACACGTACGTACCGGCTAGCATGTGTGTCCATGACACGTGTGTACCGGCTACCATGTGTGTCCATGACACGTGCGTACCGGCTACCATGTGTGTCCATGACACGTACGTACCGGCTACCATGTGTGCCCATGACACGTGCGTACCGGCTACCATGTGTGTCCATGACACGTGCGTACCGGCTATCTACCATGTGTGTCCATGACACGTACGTACCGGGTACCATGTGTGCCCATGACACGTATGCACCGGCTACCATGTGTGTCCATGACACGTACGTACGGCTACCATGTGTGCCCATGACGCGTACACACCGGCTACTATGTGTGTCCATGACACGTACACACCGGCTACCATGTGTGTCCATGACACGTACACACCGGCTACCATGTGTGTCCATGACACGTACACACCGGCTACCATGTGTGTCCATGACACGTACACACCGGCTACCATGTGTGCCCATGACACGTATGCCCCGGCTACCCCGTGTGCCCATGACACGTGGGCACCGGCTACCATGTGTGTCCATGACAGGTGGGCACCGGCTACCCCGTGTGTCCATGACACGTATGCACCGGCTACCCCGTGTGTCCATGACACGTGGGCACCGGCTACCATGTGTGTCCATGACACGTACACACCGGCTACCCCGTGTGTCCATGACACGTGGGCACCGGCTACCCCGTGTGTCCATGACACGTGGGCACCGGCTACCATGTGTGCCCATGACACGTATGCACCGGCTACCCCGTGTGTCCCTGACACGTGGGCACCGGCTACCATGTGTGCCCATGACTTTCTGAGACGACCCATAAACAGAATCCTACTACAGAATATTACCCCGCATTTAACCAAACGCGGACTGTAGCTTCTGAAAGAACTCCCCTTTGGGAAGAGGCGCGGAGTACTAAATGAAAATTACCCCCCCCCCCCCTCCCTTTTTTACGAAATGGGCACTCCATGTGGACCGCGTCTGTCCCCAGATTTACTCACTTTCTGCGCGTTATTTTGGACATACAAGTGCCCCCCCCCCCCCCTAGGCTGCATTACTACCCACAGCAACTACAAAGGTGGATAGGACCCGCATGTATGTGAGACCACCTCACAAATAGGACCACATTGTACAAGTCACCTTGTGGATAGGACTAGCCTGTATGTGGGATCACCTCACAAAAAGGACCACATTGTACAAGTCGCGTTGTGGATAGGACTAGCCTGCATGCAGGATCACCTCACAAACAGAACCACATTTCAGAAGTCCTCTTCTGGATGCCTTTCATCATGAAAAAAGCCCAGAAATACTGCCTAGTCAGATGTCGAACCACTTAAGTTCAGTCCCAGTGGCGGTCTTATTTGGGGGCTCCGCTTTTTTCACGAGCTTCTCGGGTTGATTTATCGATAACATCAGCACTATCCTCAAGGCCCAGGCCTGATAATATCTCTTCCATTATCCCAGGGCTTAGATACCTGTCAAAATAATCACGTTTTAACACCCACTTGGGCCTTTGTATCGATAAATATAAATGGCCTTTGGAGTTAAAAAGATAGTCCTATCCCTGTGATCAGAGGACAGATGGCTTTGACTTTAAGAATATGACGCTTGCTCCCACAATACTCAATGATATGTGAGGATTCAAACTGGTGTGGCATGTAACTCAATGTAAGGAACTGGTGATTGTTGTCGTCCAACGGCCAACCTCTACTGCAGTGCGGTGCGTTATTGTCCAGCAGCCAATCTAAATCGGTTCGGTGTGTTGTTACCCAAAACCAAACCTCTATGCCGGTTCGGTGTGTTGTTACTCAACAGCCAACCTCTGCGACGGTTCGGTACGTTGTTACCCAAAGCCAACCTTTATGGCTGTTCGGTGTGTTGTTGTTCAAAGCTAGCCTCTACGGCCGTTCGGTATGTTGTTACCCAACAGCCAACCTCTATTTAGGTTCTGTGCATTGTCACGAAGCCCACCTTTACGGCGGTTCGGGGCGTTGTTTCCCAAAGGCAACCTCTACGGCGGTTCGGTATGTTGTTACCAAACAGCCAGTCTAAATCGGTTCGGTCTGTTGTATATGATTTTTTATTTCGCAGACACACTGGCAAAAGCAAAAATAGTACTCATAAAAGACAGGAACTACTTATTAATATATTCGTCCGCGCTGTGCTTATACATAACAGATCTCGCCATAGGTAAGCTGTTTTTATAACAACCACTGGTGATGTGCTTTCATGTTCTTGACCTAGCGTCAGTCAGCTCAGCCAATCAACTCAGTCAGCCAGGCATGATGAGCCAATCTGTGTTTTTAAATCCGCTGTATATGATCATGAAAAACAACGCTGAGATAAATTTAACTGGCATTTCTCATCAAAACTTTGACAGGCCTAACGGGTTATAACTTGCTTCTGGAAGCTGTTAAGACTTACGTGAAATTGCCTGTCCTTCTAACTCCACTTTTATTTGTTTTTAAAAAGAAGCTCTAATTTTAGCAACATTTGTTCAATTTTTCTTCATACAACCGACAGTTGTATAGACACCTAAATTATAAATGAGTCTCTCTCTCTCTCTCTCTCTCTCCTCTCTCTCTCTCTCTCTCTCTCTCTCTCTCATCTCATTCTCTCTCTCTCTCTCTCTCTCTCTCTCTCTCTTAAATAAGACAAGTCTGCTAGAAGAGCTAGAACTATCTCTCAATGGACTGGAAATGAAATCGAATATTTTTTTCCTCGTTAAAACAGAATTTTTTAACTTTCTAAATGAAATAAAGACGTGCTTCGAATATAATTGTACAATAATATAAATTATTATTATGAATAGTAGCGGTAGTAGTGGAAGTGGTAGCAGAAGTAGAAGTAGTGGTAGCAGTAGTAGTAGTGGAAATAATAGCAGTACTAGAGGAAGTACTACTGTTAGTAGCAGTAGTACTAATACTTGTAATAGTCGTTTAATACAAAAAGGAAAAATAACGAAATTTATTCTCTTTTCATGAATTCTATATTAATTAAAAGTTAAACAGAGTATGAAGAGAGCATTAAGCACTGCATATCAGTAGCATGTAGCACTGCAAACCAGTAGCATTAACCATTGCAAACCAGCAGCATTTAGCACTGCAATCCAGCAGCATTAAGCACTCCAAATCAGTCACATTAAGCACTGAAAATCAACAGCATTAAGCACTGCAAAATTGCACCATTAAGCACTGCAAACCACCAGCTATAAACACTGGTAACCAGTGGCATTAGGCACCGCATATCAGCAGCATTGAGCACTGCGAGCCAGCAGAATTAACCACTGCAGACTAGTAGCATAAAGCACTGCAAACCAGCAGCATTTTGCATCAAGTTACCTGAGCTATTGCAATGATTTCACTTTAATGCATTCAACAATTGAATTCAAAGACAAATAAATCAATAGCTATCTGATTTGATTGCAGAGGAACACAGTAAAATAAGGTAAAGCGTAAGTTGTATTTAATACAAGTTACACTTTTCCGTATTTTACTGTGTTCTTCTACAATCAAATCAGTCAGCTATTGATTTATTTGTCTTTGAATTCAATAGAAAAAAACAAGTCCGAATCGACCGAAAAGACCCAACATAAAATAAACACATAGATTTAAGTTCACAATTAAAAAAAATCATGTTTATATATAAATGGTCTAGAAATAAAATAGGTGTCATTTTGTAATGTCCAGAATTTTTGTTGAATTCATTTTTATTAAAAGTGAAGTGAAAAAGGAATGGAACACAGCACTGTCTTGCAGAACGGAACATTACTTTACGGAAGAGAGCATTGCCTTACGGAACAAATTCTACCTTACGGAACGGAACGTTGCTCTACAAAACGGAACAATGCCTTGTGGAATGGAACAATGCCTCATGGAACGGAACAATGCCTTCACAGTAATGGCATTACTTAGAGCATCCACTTATATGTGTAGTCACTTTCTCTACTCCACAAACTAACCCTGTAAAGACAAATCTTTTCCTATATTAGATGGCTGTAATCCACAATGCTTATCCCAATCCCTGATAATTAATACGGGAGACCAATTAGTTGGTAATGTAGCAATAAGAGAGGGCTATGGTTTAAATGACACCATTATAGTCCCACACTGCTCTATAAACATTTTACGATTCGTCTTTTCCAATCATAACATTAGGTTTTAAAAATAATTTCCTAACATATCAAAATCTAGCACATTATACAAAAGTAAAATGACAAGACGGAGAGAAAATGACGGCGTTCGGACTTGGAAATAATCTCTGTGATTCTCAGTTTTTATAATTATTTAAAGCCAATTAAATGTTATTAAAACAGAGAAACTTCAAGCACTAATGTTTTTCTGGCTGAAAAAACCACGAGTGACTACGTCACGAGTTTGTTTCTCGCCAGAAAACCGTCTTTGCGAGAAGTTTGTCAGTTTCAAACAATAACTCGACTGAAATATTCATGTGTATATAATAAGCGCAATTTCGCACACTGCAATGATACGCTTCACTGACCAGTTTGGGTCAAGAGCCCATATATATTGATTATTTAATAAAACGTGGCAAAATAAGAAACCCCTTCTGATGACGTAAAAGGGCAT